>JAHWFP010081594.1:0-31123 GCA_023313725.1 Lithobius niger
GGCATCGACGATACCCTTCACATTGCCAGCCACTCGGCTTTTTCTTTGCAATGGTGGCAGGAACGAAATGGCATTTGTAACTGATTGTTACAGGGCATCGTCGATACCCTTCACATTGCCAGCCGCTCGCTCTTTTTTGTGCCACTGTGCCTAGAATAAACTCGCGTTGTAACTGATTGTTACAGGGCATCGACGATACTATTCACATTGACAGCAGCTCGCACTTTTTCTTTGCTACCGTTTCAAGAATGAAGTCGCTCGCCCTCTTTAATTGCTACCGTCCGTCGGTGTGGCGGTTTTGCTGTTGCTATTAATATGGCATATTACATCTTTTATAGCAATTCTGTATGTTGATGATAGTATTATATGTTCTTAGTTTAAAATTATGTAGTTCGTGGAAAAGTAAGTGCGTCTGTAAGAAGATGCCCTTTTGTTACTTAACATTTTGTCTTCTCGAGCAAAACAAGTCTTGGTAACAGAAAGGAACAAATTCAGTCAGAAAAGTAATGATAAAAAGTACCCGCAACGAAAGGCAAACAAACAACAAATACAAAACAGAAAAGGTCGACTTTACAGTCTTTTACTGCAGCAACAAGAAAACGAAACAGGTAACTTCTTTCGTCTGCGAAATATTAAAGTTGAGATCATTTTTCGGGACCTACTAAAGAGCCAAATCCATGCCAAAAGCATTCGATGACATTCCACTCAACACAGCCGTATTTCTAAGGTGTGAATTTGTAATGATATATAAATGCATATAATGCGAAAGCGGTTAATTACTTTATTAATGTATGGCCTAACAAGCTAAGCCACGTAACAAATGATGGCGCGTGTAATACCTTAAATGCTGTATGTGTATCCTGATTATGGAAATTAGAAAATCCTGCTGTAAATTAACAGCAATTTACTTTAAAGCGTACCACTTTAACAAAGCGTAACTATGTTAGAACCTACGTATTTCTAATTCAACATCACTTCGTCCCTTACCTTGAAAGAATCAAACGACACAGCCGGTTCTGGTGTACACTGTAGAATTCGTCTGCTGATTGGAGCAAAGTCTGTAAAGGCTGAAAATACAAAGACACGGAAATTAATCCTGGATTCATAAAAACATTAAACAATACAGTCATTGTTTTAAGTTGTTTGTTTGTTTTAAGGAGCACGAACCCAAACTGGGTTATCTGTTCCACGACGATGAGCATTGTTTTAAGCATTATTTCGAAAACAAAGGGTTTAAAGGGTTTCAAAGGGTTTAACGAGCGTTAACCACTCCTGGTCATCTGCCCGAAGCCCTAAGGCCCTATGTTGCAACAGCCAGATTCCCAGGTGGTCACCCACCCAAGTATCAATCCAGCCCAATGCTGCTTAACTTCGGGGATCTTACGAGAACCGGTGTTTCCAGCACTGCAAGGCCGCAGACAACAGCCAAAACAGAAAACAGTGTATCCCACAACAAAGAAAATCAAAATTAAAAATCCACAACAAAGAAACTCAAAATCAAAAATCCCACAACAAAGAAAATCAAAATCAAAATTCCACAACAAAGAAAATCAAAATCAAAATCCCACAACAAAGAATAGAGATTGTAAGTACCCAGCGAATGAACGATTAGTTTCAAATTCAAGAACTCAATTCCAATTTATTCCTTACTGCCTATCTAGGGGACTATGCACAGAATATCACATATTAGGCACGAGGTCCAAGTAGCAGCCTGCACCAGTCCTCGAGAGCTTTAGGGATCCAACTTGCAGGTCGGACCCCCAACACCAACTGAGGAAACCTCGTCGAGCCTGCCCTTTTATACCCGCTGGAGCAAACGATTCCCGTCTCGTAACTGGCTGACTTCAGAGATTCGGTTCCAACTGGTTTAACAGTTGGACTCGCTCGCTGTCCGGCTGTTGGTGCTCGGCCAATCCCCGTGTTTAGGCGGCAATTGAACCTGCGTGCAACGGCTCACGTAATTGCAAGGTGCACCACGAAGTGTTGGCTTCGTGTTGCGCTTTACTGTGCTTCAACAACCGTTGCAAGATGCGATGGAACCATAACTGCTCAATACCAAAAAAAGGTGTAAAAAAATATCAAGAAAAACGAAACTGCAGTAAGTTTGTTTATTTATTTAGTAGAAAAATCGCTGGTCTGACGCACAACTAGACTTTCCTAACGGTCTCACCAGTAGTAATCACTGTAGGAACATTCCAATCAAATTTCGCCACTCGTGCGGTTAAATTATTAGTCGCGAACATCTCCCTCAACACTTAAGGGCGACCCACTACATCAAAATCAATCTTTTTCTACTAACCCAACCAATGAAACAATACTACCCGGCAAATAATACGGATGAATTAATACGTAAGCATCTTTGTAAATCATGCTCAATCACGTGACTGATGGTATAAAAGGCGCTAACAAGCGATCACCCTGGTTATTGGTAAGTGGTGGAACACCACAGGGTGATAATCTCTTTCTGAAAATGCCTGGGATGGCTCAGGTCTGGTTCACGGCCGGTGCTCATGTCGATTCTGGCATGTAAAAGATCCTTTTAATTTCCCAATACGATCACAGAACAGCAAAAAGACGGGGGGGGCGCCCTCGAAAACTCAGAAAGGGCAAAATGGTAACAATGGTAAAAAAAAAATGGCAAAAGGTAAATATAAATAGCAAAGGAGTGGTGTGGGGGATTCCATCCCCTGCCATGTTGAAAAGGAATGCTAACATTTTAACATTTGCTCTTGCAATGTTGGAAAAGAAAGCTGAGATTTTAGCATTTATTCCTTGCAGTATTTTTCCAAACTTTTTTCTGCGTAAAAAGGGCAACTAGCCTCGGGAGGGGGGATGTCTTGAGCCCCAATAGCCCCAATGTATAGGGGCGTCCTTGGAATTTCAGATTGCATTGCCTAGCAACTGTCCCTCTCTCTTTCTGTCGCCATGGCTACGGTGGGATCGCGTCAAACCTCCCATGTGGTGTTCCAGAGGTCCCAGGATCGAGCCTGACCTCAGACACCCCTTGCGTTTTGGGGAAAAGGAGCGCCCTGTGATGCCCTGTGTCTAATGTGGCATATAAAAGTTCCTAGGAATTTCCGATTGGAATTTCTAGAAAAAATCCTAGCATTTCAAACGTCCAGGTTACTGGTAACTAATCTGAACGACGACTTTACTGAAACGAAAACAGTATTCGCTACACCGGAAAAAAAAATGCTAAAATCTAACTGGTTTTTTTTTTTAATGTTTTATTATTTTCAACATCAAACAGCAATATTTGTATACAAATCTCCGGATAATCTTAAGCCTCGTTGTGCAATTCCTTTTCCAAGTTTTCCGCCTGACGCGAAACCAGGGACTTGTCCCCCTCAAAACTTTTGAAACTAACTATATAGGAATCTTCAGGTTGGGCTGGCGTCAAATTAACAGCTCATCTTTTTCAGCACAGATTGAAGCATGAAAACTTTTTTCCAAGTTTTTGCTTGGATCACCTATTGATTTCTGTTCCTTGGAATACGAGTAAATTACACTTCGTGCGGGGTTGGGACGATGTTGTCGCGTATCATCTTCTTCATCTTCGAAAGCTAGCAGTCTTTTGAAACAGACTGTAGCTACCGGTTCGCTTACCAGGCGTGTAGCAAACCCATTACGCTCTTTGTTGTTTTCGCTGCTAATGGCTGTTGATGCGTTTCGGGGCGGCTGGATGGGCCACGGTGTCTTTGCCGTAGACTTGGGGCAAGTAACGAGAACACGACTTTAGTGAAACAGAAGCTTTCCTGAAAGAAGCCTTCAAATGTGAAAAAAAAAAAGAAAAGAAAGGCACATTAACAAAGGATCGCATTTCCTACCATTTATCCGAGAAAAATTGGCATGTGTTTCAAAACTTAAAAAAAACAAAATTACTGTCAAAAACAGGGTTGCAACACGATCACAACAACTCGGCCTAATGAGAGACCCTAATGTTTTCTGTTCGGTTCAATCCCATCTTTTTATCCAGTCGGAGAGGACTGGACCTGGCCTTGAGACGTGGTTAAAGGGACCATTCAGGAAGATTTCACGCTCTAAGGCCACCCGCGCACTGAGCGACTAGGCCGCGCGGCCAGGTTGCTGCAGCCAATGAAAATGATTAGTGCGTGGTTTTATATAAACGGTAAAGCATTCTCATTGGCTGCAGCGACTTGGCCGCGCGGCCAAGTCGCTCAGTGCGCGGGCGGCTTAAGGGCTGGGGTGGTGAGCAGGGGGGGGGGGGAGGATTATCGTCTTAAATCTGATGTCACGCCTTTGACGTTACGCGAGACATCGCTACCAACCAGGTCAGCAATGGGGAAAATTGTATATATAAGAGGATGAGCCTCAGTATATTCCTACACTCAAAGCGATCTCGCGATTTCCAAAAACGTGTTCCTAAAGTATATGCGTTCAGTGAGCGCTGTGATGTGACGCCCTGACGACGTAGCGTTGATTCTGGGAAGCATTTGGGCTCAATGCTTAGCGAATAGTGTGAAGTCGTGGTTGTACTATAGTATTAAAAAAACATAGCTTAAGCGAATAAAATACGTATGTATTCCTTAAAAAAAGCTTAATGCTCTATCAGTGTCGCACTAAATTAAAAAAAAAACATGCTGGAGCTTCTCTTACATGTCTTAGAGCGACGCTGATGTCTTACGTGCCTTTTTCTTTGTTCTGAGTTGCGTTTATTTTCAGTACAGTTTACAAGAAAACATTGGCAAAAGACGAATCTCACACCACAGGTGCTCGGGTAGGGGTAAGAACAAAAAAAGAAATGAAACATATGTTTCTTCTAAAAAAAATATAAGAATAAAAATAACAGTCATAAATGTGGAAGGCAGGGTTTCCAAAAACAAACTACGATAAAGAAAAAAATTTATCAAAAAAGAAAAGAAAATATTCGCCGTTTGTGAATATTTTTCGATAAAATTTGGTATGTAAGCTTTGTTGGACTTAGCCAACAAGCATACCACAATTTATTAAAATTCGCAGAAGAAAATCGGAGAAATCTGGGCCTGAGCTGAAGCCATGAAATTCGTTTTTGTCTTGTTGTTCTTGTTGGCACGACACGTTTCTACTATGCTATATACAGATCAAACTATTTGTCCTATAACTCTGGTTCTTAGCTCATCTTACAGGTATTTCTTAGGTATCTTACAGGTACGTGTGACTTTTCCATAATGGTATGTTTAAATCTTTTTTGGAGCCGGTTACAGGGCTCCCGATCACGCTTTAAACCGGGCATATATCGAGGAATCGTCGACGAGGACCCGTATCAAGATTTTAGGTTTGCCCTCTGGCTAGGGGTAAACTAGGCTTAGACACAAATAATACTCAACCCACATCCAAATCCTTTGCCTTGAGTGAGAGATGCCAAACGGCGCGCTGTTTTGGAAGTAGTATTTTGTCTTCCCTCATTGCCCTGTGGCAAAACTTATCCCTACTGCGTTTGTACAAGGAAAAAGGCTTAGACCAGCAGTAAGATTTAAGTTTAACTGAACCTTGTTACCGAAATCAGGCTTAGACAAGACGTAATGTATTTTCTAATTGGTCAAATGGTTCAGGGGTTAGGCACCTCTAAACGACCAGATTGGTTGTTTTACATGTACCTCAACATGACCTTCCACGTTAAACATAAAACTTTGAACTCCTATAGTTTCGCCCACAAATGACATAAGACCAACAAAATTCGGGATTTGGGGTCGTGTCGTAACTATTTCACCGCATTACAAATTTTAATGATAACAATCGAACCGTTCAGCGTCCACAGCATGGCCATTTCTTGTTGTTGTAGTTGTTTTGGGAACTCTTTGCCCTCACCTTGAGAGCGAACCACTGAACCGATTTTCAAGTTCTATAGATTAAAACGTAGGTATGGACAAGGCCTAGGGCCTTTTGCATGCTATTTTAATGTAACTACAATATTCTTGAGACGGAAAGCCAAATTGGCTCGAAATTTTGCACTCACTTAGAGATCGAACCAACGAACCGATTTTCAATTTTTATACCTTGAAATGTAGGTATTAACAAAGGCCAGGGCATTTTGAACACGATATTAACGTGACTGCAGTATTCTCTGCGACAGAGCATTTTTTTATTGTAGACCACTGGGCAGAAATCATTAAGTAGAGTAAAACATTTGTGCAAATCAGGGTAAAAACATGACAATTGGTACACAAGTCTTTCTTAGCGGTAAACATCGAACCAGCCATGGACCCCCATGAAATATACCCCAAGTGCCACCAGCAACCCCCTCCGAGCAACCCCCTGTGCCTCTTCCCAGAGTCTTGGACAACCAATTCTTATAGATCAAGCTAAAAACATGAAATTTGGTACACAAGTCATTTTTAGTAGCTTAAATCTAATCAGCCATGGAAGCCTCATGATATAACCCCAAGGGCCCTAGTGCTTCCCTGTGCCCCTCACTAAGGTTTGACCAACATTTTTTTGCAAATCGAGCTAAAAGCATGAAATTTGGTACACAAGTCATTTTTAGCAGCCTAAATCGAATCAGCCATGGAAGCCTCATGATATAACCCCAAGGGTCCCAGTGCTTCCCTGTGCCCCTCACTAAGGTTTGACCAACAATTTTTTGCAAATCGAGCTAAAAGCATGAAATTTGGTACACAAGGCATTCTTAGCAGTAGAAATCAAACTAGCTATGAACAAAATCCCGCATATTCCTCCAAGGCCCCTCAGTGTTTCCTCCCAATTCCCGCTCCATGAGGTTGATACCCGAAAAATTCTTGATGATCGTACTGAAAGCAAGCATTGTGGTACACCAGTCATTCCTAGCAGTACAAATTGAACCAGCCATGGTTCCCAATGAAATTCCACCAAAGCCTTCCCCATCAGCCCCCTTCCTCCTGTGCACCCCCATGAAGCATCAATGACCAACAAATTCTCGCTGAATGTATTAAAAACATGCATTGTAGCAATAGAAATCGAACTACAAACGGAACCCCATGATATACAACCACCCCAGCGCGTCCCTGCGTCCTCTCAACAAATTCTGGTTCGATTTGTCCTGCTAAGAATGCCTTGTGTACCAATTAGCGCATTCAGCAAGAATTTATTGGTCAATAACCACATATAAGGAGAGTGATGGGGGTAAAGGAAAGGGACCTTATTGGGGTATCTCGAGGGGTTCCGGAGCTAGCTTGATTTATAAACTAAGAGTTGACTTGTGTGCCAAATTCCATGGCTTTTAGCACGATGTTCATGATTAGCCCAAATTCCGGTCCGTAACAGCTATACTTATGTAACAACAATTGTTGTTGTTGTTCTTTTTGTTGGGGAAATTTTGCTCTCACCTAGAGATCGAACCAAAGAACAGATTTTTTAATATTTACAGCTTAAAACTGAGTATTAAAAAGGCTGTCTTATACCAGTTATTTTAAGGTGATTACAGTATTCTTTTCCGTGTTATTTTTGCTGAAACGAGAAAAAAATAATGGATATCAGTATTAAAAAACGCTTAAGCGTATAAAATACGGATGTAAGCCTTAAAAAACTTAAAGCTCTAAAGGAACAGATATTAGAAAAAGACATGTAAGCATCAGCGTCGCACTAATGCGTGTTAAATAATCTCCAACATTCCAAAAAACAAGCTGGAACATGTCTTATTATAATATCTGTTCCTTTATCGTGTGCGCGGCGTATCTTGAGTCGTGGAAGTATTTTACGAGCGACTACGTCTTCCTGGAGGGAGCGGCTTTAATCGACGGCCGCCATTGTTTTTGTAACCATCTTGGATATCAACAAGGCACTCTGCTGCCAAAAACGTACAATCGATTATCTGTGTTCGTTCTGCGGCGAACTCACGATAGGCCGCGCACACTTTAGAGCTTCAAGTTTTTTTAAGGCTTACATCCGTATTTTATTATACGCATACGCGTTTTTTAATACTAATTATTATTATGCAACAATGCCAATCAACAACCGCCAGCTTCTAGACGTAGACTGACGTTTAAAGGGATTAAATATTAAAACGAGCTAGTATAAATTCCAGACATGGAATTTCATTATTATTTACAAGACTTTTCCAGATTTTCAAGGACTCGCACGAACCCTGAATTAACTGCAGAGCTGTGCTAAGCACACTAAGACGATTAGTTTTTAAACATTTTCCAACGATGTCGTTTTTGCCAAATAGAATGCACCAATCATTAGCTGATCTATCGTGTGAAAAGTAAAAATGGTAAAAACATTTGACTACAGCAGTAAGGTTTCATGTGGACTAAACAGGACAGCAACACTGTAGTATCTGAAACCTTACAGGAACGTTTATTTGTGTTCCTTTGCTGTTTGGACTTCAGATCAGGTAAACCTTACCTTAAATATAGAACGAGTTCGTTTTTGTTTTATAATTAGAAAAGTAGGTGCTGTTAACTCACAATGCTAAACAACATTCCTAAACCATGCGCAATGGCTGTTTGCCGTGACGTCACCATGAGTAAGCCAATGACGAACGAGAACAACGGCTGTTTGGCCGTCTGATTGGACTAGCCCAGTCACGTGATATGCACGTCACAGCACACAGCCATGGCGCGTGGTATAAGCTCATAGGGTTTTGATCGAATAACTATTTCAACAAATGGTTCTTGAACGATTTAAGGCCAGTAGTAAGTTTCGTTACTCGGCAGCAAGATATAAAAAAATTACTACCTAGTTAGTATCTGCATTTGCTCAGCAAATTTTGGATGTATGACATAAAACAGATTGATTCCTAGTGTGGGTAAGTCATCATAAAACGAGTACAAAAATGAGTACCATTTTTAACAAAAATGAATAAGGGTTCTAAAGACATTCAGCAGACGGGTTGGTAGAATACCAAGCTGTTGATATAGCGGAAAACAGTGGTCACGTTGCTTTTTTTAACACAATTGTTCTGATAATTTATTTTAAAATGGTATTCACGTACATGCCCCAGCGTAAGACTGAATACTGCACAATGGAATGGGCCATGGCAAAATAAACATTTTTAACACATGCGTGAAACAAGTTTTCTAATATAATAATTTTTGCACAGGAGAGCACGGAGCCAAGTAGTAACAGAATTAATTAGGCACTTCCAGTTAATCATACTATCCAGAGAAGGGTTGTCGTAAAAGAGTTAAAATCCCTCGGGAATTTTGGACTAGGCTTGGATGGCGGGCTGCTCTAAGTTTGCCACGCTCCCAGCCGAAGCCATGGCGCCAGAAGGAGAGAGGGACAATTTGCTAGGTAATTCCAGTTGGAAATTCCTAGGATCTTTTACATGCCACAATCCACATGAGCACGAGGCATCACACGGCCCTTCTCTTCCCGAAAATACCAGGGGTGGCTGAGGTCAGGATCGAACCAGGGACCTCTTGCACATGAAATGGTCGTGCTAACCATTAGGCTACCTCCCCCATGTCGGGCTGGGGGAGTTTGGTTGGCCGTTAGCTGACAACATAGTTTTTTTTCCTTCTGTTGCATTTTAAGGATGAGCTCTTGGAGGAAGTCGTTTTGGAGAAATTTGTTATAAATTCTTAGTTCTTGTTCCCGAAGATTAAGGTCTGTTTTGTAGAAAGTGCAACACTTTGCTTTATTTCTCCCTGAAGGATCCCCCGAAAGGTCGCCAACGGATGATTTAATTTAAAGTTGATTGTTCTTGTGGTTTATGTTGGTTTTTGGTAGTTTTTTTTTTTGGTGAATTCGTTCTGGTTGCGCTTTATACGAATGTCACGGAAAGGCAAGCCATTTCCACTTTCAAATTTTATGGTAAAGTGCAGTGATTTATGAAACGTGTTAAGGGTTTGAAGAATCTGGTCAGTGAAGTTTTTGTTTTGAAGATAGGCGAAGATATCGTCGATATATCGGGTCCAGAGTAGGATTCGGGTATTGTATCTCTGATTTATTTCGTTGTCGATGACGTCATGTAGCAACCGGATCTGTTAAAGCCCGTGTCAAACGGCAAGATTTTGTCCTCCAGATACAACTGTCCTTAGGGCAAGAAGCGATTCCCCTACATTTTAGTCTTTAGTTGGCTGTCACATGAGCAGACTATCTGTTAGACAACAAGCCATTTTATAGGGCTTTTGTTTACGTACAGTTTCATCCCTCCTTTCTCTGGTAAGCATGGTACGCATTCACCAATGGGCTTTATCAGTCACGTGAGTGAAAGGCGCTACGCCGACGGCTGGCAGCTTCGCTCGACCATCGAGTCGGGACGACTCTTTAATCACTACCAAGTGATGATATCTGACCTCTGTCACACGAGACAATTTACCCTCCTGAACCAATTTTTAGTCGTGTCGGGAGTAAAATCTTTCCACCTGATATGGGCTTAAGAAGACAGAGAGGTCCAGTACCCCTGTCACTTGTGCGTTGGCTTCTCTTTTGTTGTGAGAACGATAACATAAATGCATTTGAATATTTGATCTACTGAAAGGGCCACCAAGGTTATGCAAGAAATTCCAGAGGATTTCGAGGATGAGTGTTTGATCAATTGAGAGATTTACTGTTTGGTTTTATTGTTTTTATCGTTTTAAATTGTAACTATTGTCGTTTTTTTTTTTTAGTTGTTAGTGCATTTTCGGGGTTTGTATTTATGGTGTGTGTCGTTCTAGGTTGCCAAGAATATTCTTTGCAATATTCTTTGCAAAAATTAAATTTGTCTGAATTGCGTGCACTTTGCGGGTTTTTGCTTTGTCAGGCAGTAAACTTTCAACAGTTAATCTAACTTCAAAGGGTTTCAAAGGTTTAACGAGCGTTAACCACTCCTGGTCATCTGCCCGAAGCCCTAAAGCCCTATGTCTGCAACTAACTACCTAACTTGTAATAACGATAACAACACGACAAACAACAAAATTTAAAAAAATAAAAAAATAAATTATAACACTTCAGCAGCTATAGCAACTTAATCTGGCTAATCTTTCGGTCCCTACGATGATGGGAGGTTTCCTGGTTCAAATCCCCGGGTTTTCCACACCCTTTACCAGATATTTCTTCTTCTGAAAATGTCTGGTAATGTTCAAAATTGAGCCGGTTCAGCCACACGAGCATTAAATTGCTTCAGCTGACTTAAGGCTTATAAGAAATTAGTTTAAAAATAAAACTATTTCGTAGCAAAAAAAGACACAGGAGGGAAAGGACAAGAACGAATCCGCTGACGTTCTGCCCACAAATACAAGTAAAACATAATAACACTTAAAAATGTTAAAAATGCTTAAATAATGCTTAAACTGCCCACAATTACAAGTAAAAACTTAAAAAGTAAATTTTTGAAACACTTAAAACGTTGAAACGCTTATAATACATCTAATACAACTGAACCGTATAGTGCTTAGGAAACGAACGGCTACAAAAACAAGTTTGAGCCATCGCAAAATCAGTGATGGGCAAAATTTACGTAAGTACCAAACATTTTTATCTTTTTTTTTCCCCCCGAATTTTATTTACTACACATTGGGATTTTCTGTCCTCGGATTTTTTCCTGGATTTACTTTTCATGCATTTTTTTCTTCTGGTTACTTTTTTTTTTTTTTTTTTTGCTGATCACCGTCTTACTTTCAGGTATTTTCTAAATCTGCTCCTAAGGTGTATGTTATGCGGAATGGACGAGTCAAAATGTGAGGCCAAACGGCGGCGTTTTAGAAATCGATCTGCCAGCTAGCGCGCCAAATGGGGAAAAGAAAAAAGAGGAAAAAAACACAAAAAAAGAAACGAGAATGAAAGTGAACGGCGGGAGATTTTTGCGCGGGTATGTATGTGTGTATGTATAAATGCCAGCCTGCATCGCAATGTTTTCAGATTTCACTCGGAGCGATGGAAAAATCATTAAGCTTTTCGAGCAAAAGCACAAGAAAGAAAGGGAGAACGAAGACGAACACGGCACCGCTCGTTCTACACCCCCGTCGCAGGAGGTGGAAGGGGCGGCGGCGGCAAGGCCTCGTTAGGAAAAGGCCGAAAAATGACACGGAGCTTCGCGCCGAAAAAGAACAAAAATAATGCAATCCAGGAGCCGGAGAGCTTGTTAGTGAAATAAAACTGGCGTTGCAGACATTGAAAACAATGGGGTTGTAGGGGGGGGGGTGTTGCGGCCGTTCCTTGCGGCCCCACTGGTTGGTTGATGGCGGGGGTGGTGGGGGGGGGGAAAACCTACAACTCGCCGCAAGATTAGAAATTTTTTTTTCACATCTTCGTATTTTCTTGTTATGTTATCCCTGTTCACTGTTGGTTGTTAAGGACGTTGGGATGTCTTTCTCGAAAATGTTCAAATGACTCGAGGTCTCGAGACCATGGTGTGGGTTGCTGTCACGTTCGTTGGCCGCTAACGACCGTGAAAGTGCGAGATTTGTGTGTAGATAATTAAGGTAGACCGGTCTTCTTGCAATGGAAGAAAGTTTTGTATTGTCAGCTCGAGTGTGGATCCAGAACTTAAGGGGAGGATACTGCGAATTTTGTTTTGTGTCATCCAAGACTAAGAAAGTTAACTGCAAGGTTCACCGCAGCTAGAAACAGAAAACTGCACGTCAAAATTCACTTTAGAAGGTGCACCCAATTAAGGTTCACTTGCTTTCCCGTAATGGAAGAAAGTTTTCAGTTGTAAACAAGAGTGGATCCAGAAAAAGAACAATGTTTTGTTTTGTGCTTTTCAACAATAAGCAAGTAACTGCAAGGCTCACCATAGCTAAAACACACAAACAGTAAATACAAAATTCACTTTAGAATGTGTGGATAATAAGGAAGACTTGCTTTCTCGTAATGGGAAAAAGTTTCCAATTGTAAAGAAGGATCCATAACATACGGGGAGGATGATGCGACTTAGCTCTGTGCTTTCCAAGCAATCAACTTCAAGGCTCACCGTTAATAGAAGCAGCAGTAGAAAATATACTCTTAATTTACTCTACAGTATACGTACATAATTGAGGTAGACATGCTTTCTTGAAATGCAAATGTGGCTCCAGACGCCAAGGGAGCGTGCAGCAAGCGTGGGGAGGATGATACGATTTCTCTTCTCTGATTTCCAAGATAAGCTAGCATCATCAAAAGATTTCCGTATAGCTAATAGCTGTAGTAGTTAAGTGTCACCTCCATTTTGTCCACTAACAAAATATAAGTGAAAGGTACGCCGTAAGCAAGAATGAAATTTGGTCACGACATGGTAACGGAGTTTCCCTCAAAGGATGCTGATCGAAAAACCATGGTTACGACAAGGTTCAACGAATAAGAGTAAATGTGAAATGGTAAACGTCATAGGAAAATAAAGAACTAAGCATGGAATAAAGTAAAAAAAAAAAATCTCTAAAGTAATGGTTCAAAAACAGCGCCCTGTTGTACATTAAGTGTCTGTCTCTTGAGTTTTTAATCAGCGAAATCCTGAAAAGTTCAGTATCAAGTCACCGTCCGTATATAAGCTCAGTATGAAATTGCTTTACCCCCGAATTGACAGAGGCCAACGAAATTCGATATTTGAAGTCGTGTCATGAGTCGATTTTTAATTTTTATAATTTAAAACGTGGGTATTTAGAAGGCCCAGGTCCTTTTAATAGTTATTATAATGTGACTACAGTGTTGTTGTTGTTGTTCTTGTGGGGACAATTTTGCTCTCACCCGCCGCATCGTTAGTAAATATCAAGAGGGCCGTAATGCGTGCTCAAATTTCTACTAGCATTCATTCTCAACTGAACTCCTAATTTGATGCTTTCCAACAAAAATTCTTCAAAGTCGTAAAACCAAAGTCGTAAAACCGCTCGTCGCAATCGCCGTCAACGCCAGCCAGCGACGCGCAACGAAAGCAAATGGACAAAGAAACAAGATGTAATGATGCAACCGAAAAGATGAGCCAAACGCTGTCTTCAATACAACAAGAGTTGTTTATAATCGCTTCGCTCCATCTTGTCATGAGTGTAACAGACTATGCTCCAGTTTATTAGTACACGCATAACAGCAATAATAAGGGTCCAAGTACGGTGCCTTGCAGCACACCGAGAACCTACGCCATAGAACGGTTCTTGACAGGAAACATCTACCCACATCTTCCCAATCCTGTTGCAAATTGAAACTTAACATTCAGTCCCTTCTGGAAGCAAAGCACACCCCCGTATGCTGGTTCTTTTCTTCGAGTTAAGTTTTCTCTTCACTTGGCAGCTCGTTGCGGATTAGCGTTTTACGCCGGGCTGGCATCGCGAACCGCCGTTCTCAACACTTCCAGACTTGAAACCACAGTCACGGCTGCCGTCCAGCCCGTCCACAAACCTATTGACAACTTCCGAGATCGTAACTCACACCGTTCCCCCCATAAAACAAATGGCCGCGGGTCTGGAACAGCACACTAAACGTCAGGATGGCAAGCACCCGGATGCGTTCCAAGTTTTGAGCCGCTAAAGGGGTTTGCCTTACCAGAATGGAATAAAAGAGAACTTTTTGGTGTGCTATCGCCCTCCTTCCCTCCCTCAGCAGGAAACATCGAAAAAGGAATTCCGATTAATCGTGGAACATTTTACAACAAAAGTATTGGTTTATTTATTGAGGGCAAGGTCATAAATATCGATCCTTTTAGTGTGCTTTACGGCAAGTACTAAACGGCAAAAATCATTTGAAGTGCTCCCCCCCCCCACTTTTCGGGAAGGGGGGTATAGAAAATTGTAATCGAACACTAAAATAGTTCTCATCATTACTGTCAACTTGCGTATTTCGCACAAGAGGTTGAAAGGAGCGCCACCAATTTGGCTCCACCACGTCGTGTTTAGTGCACAGAAATTAAAATGAGTGCTCATTCAATAAAAGAATTATAACACTTTCAAATGTGCAGCTGGATCAATTTGGCACCACCACCTTTTAAAATATGTTAACTTTTTTATTGAAATAGCACTAATTCTAATTTCCGAGCACTAATGAGCACTAATCGAGAACTGAAAAATGAAATATTTTCGAGCCAATCATAGAGGGTGGTGCTGTTGCTGTCGGCATCAATTTGGTACCGCCACCTTTGAAGGTGTTTTAATTCTTTCATTGAACAAGCACTAGTTTTAATTTTCGAGCACTATCGAGCACTAATTGTCGGTATTTAGTTGGGTACGATTACATGACGTGATGGTGCCAAATTGATGGCGCACTAATTTTAATTTTCGAGCACTAATTGTCGGTATTTAGTTGGGCGCGATTACATGACATGGTAGTGCTAAATTGATGGAGCTGTTGGAAGGTATAGTGCCCGCGGCCTATCTTGAGTTCTCCGCAGAACGAACACAGATAATCGATTGTACGTTTTCGGTAGCAGAATGCCTTGTTGATATCCAAGATGGTTACAAAAACAATGGCTGCCATCGATTAAAGCCACCCCATCCAGGAAGACGTAGCCGATCACAAAATACTTGCAGGACTCAAGATACGCCGCGCTCACAATAGTGAATTATTTATACTCGTGAAAGAACTTCACTGCAGTACAGCGGAGCATGCGAGCAAGCGGTCGGCCCCCATCTGCCTGCAGGCCCGCATAGCGCAGTGCAATATTTTTAAAACTAAACTTTGATCGCGTGTAAATCCTTTGTGTCTATTCGAATTCAGTGCTTTTTTTTTGTGAGTGATGATGTGGGTTGATGTTTAATATAAGATTAAACGATATCGCCACTTCTTCGAGCAAATTTTGATTAGAAAAAAATCCAAACACGTTCGTATTTACTTCCCCTCGACCACGTAGTCCTATTTATTCACAGTTGTTGCTGTCATTTTGAAAGCACCCCCCACTCCAGTACTCCCAGCTAGACAAGTGATTCAGTCTGTGGCTAAAATGTTAACTGGATACAGTACTTCAACTTCTCACTAACGGAATTTCTCCGAGCAAAGACAAAAATTTTTTTTTTCCATGTGCAAAAAAAATTTCCCTTTCTTAGTTTTCTTATTTAATTTCCTTTCATTACACCACTAATTATTAACATTTCCTAAACCATGCGCAATGACTGTTTGCCGTGACGTCACCATGAGTTAGCCAATGACGAACGCGAACAACGGCTGTTTGGCCGTCTGATTGGACTAGCCCAGTCACGTGATATGCACGTCACAGCAAACAGCCATGGCGTGTGGTATAATGAAAAAAAAAATATGAGCCCGATTTAATGGCACAGGAGCGGCACATGCTGAAACACAAATTCCAACGACTGCTGATTTTATTAAAACTATTGGTCCTCCTGCCGTTCCTGCCAGAAGTAATGTATATGAATGGACCTACAAAAATTAGTACTACCACAGTTTTCGTGGTTTTTGCCTTAATAACATGAAGATGTTGTACAGGTAAAGCGTGAAGTTAAAGAGGATATGTCATCAATGCGTCAAGAATTAAAAAATGTGATCGACTCCATTACCTTTATGGAACAAAAGTACGAAGAAATAAAAAATGAAAATCTTGAAACCAAACACAAAGTGGAAGAATTAGAAAAAAAAATAACGCAACTTGAACAAAGGGAGAAAAAAACCGAAGAAATTGAAAGTGAACTGAAGCGATTAAGCATCATGCAAAACGAAGCAGAGCAATATTCAAGAAATAAAAACGTGGAATTGTTTGGCGTTGAAGAAACTGTAAATGAAGAACTTCCAACCATAATTACACAACTAGCAGAGAAGTTGAAAATAGTTTTTGATGAAAAACAAGTTGAAAAGATGCATCGACTGCCAAACAAGAAGCAAAACAGGTCGTCGTCTATTGTAATACAATTTAAGGAAAGGAAAGTGCGTGACGAATGGATAAGGAAAGGAAAACAAACAATCACAAATGAGGAAATACTGGATACAACAAGCAAGAACAGATTTTACATTAATGAGCATTTAACGCCATGCAACAAAGCGTTGCTATGGCAAACCAAACAATACGCTAAGAGACACCACTTCAAGTTCGTTTGGGTGAAAAATGGAAAAATTTTCATGACAAAAAATGAAAATGAACAACAGACAAGAATTGTAATTCATTTTCTAATGGTAAAAGGGATAAATAACTTTACAGGAGTAATGGAGGACGAAAACGAAATTGTGGAAACATTTGTTGAATTTAAGACATTGTTTGAAAAAAAAAATTTCACGAGCAGCTGAAAGTAATACATGTAAACCTACGAAGTGTGAGAAAAAATTGGCTATTATTAAATTTGGCAATTTACAATATGGAAATCAAATGGGATATAATATTGCTAACAGAAATTGGAATTAAAAAAGAAGAAACGGATTTATACAAATTACAAAATTACACCATAACTTGGATAACAAGAAAGGAAACAAGTAGAGGTGGGGGAATTGCCATTTTGATGAGAGAAGAGTTAAAAGTAACAAATATAAATGTAATTAAAATAGCTCAAAACGATGCTGCAATCATTGAAAGTCAAATAGGAGAAGATACCCTTAACATTATTGTAGTTTATAGGCAACCACTCACTGATGTAAATGTATTTTTAAAAGACATGGAAAGTATTTTTAAGAAGGTTGAAAAAATTGACAATGCAGTATTGATTGGTGACATTAACATCGACATTCTAGAAAGAGCAGAAAATAACCATAAGAAAAAAGATAATACTGTAAGGGATAAATACGAAAATATCTTGGCAAAATTTGGTTATGTAATGAAAATAAACTCTATTACCAGGGAGGAAGTCAGAGGGGGAAAAATAACAAGAAGCTGTATAGATCATGTATTAATAAAATCAAAAGTAAAAGAAAGCAAAGGTTTTGTAATAAAAGAAAAATTAGCAGACCATTATGCAGTAGGGTTTTTTATGGAGATAGATCAAAATCAGAATAATTCAATAAAAGAAAAAATGGAATTTGGAATTAGAGATGATAAAAAATAGTCAAAGAACTGAAAGCAATAACGTGGGATTACTTGGACGAGTTCACTAATTCCAATGCCATGTATGAAGAAATTGAAACGAAAATTCGTAATATTTATCTTAAAAATACACACATAAAGAATAAGAATAAGAATCAAAGGGGAACTGGTGGAAAGAAAGAGTGGATTAATGATAAAAATATCAGAGATATTAATAGAAAAAATAAATTATGGAAAAAATTAGGAAGTTTAGAAATAAAGTCAAAAGTCAAATGGAAAAGGATATAATAACTGAATACAACAGACTAAAAAATAAAATTAGAATGGATATTGGCAAAAATAAGCAGGAATACTTAAAACAGCAAATAAGTAAAAACAAAAATATGTGGGAATCCATTAACAAGCTAACTGGGAAGAAGAAAATGGGAATTGATGAAAGTATTTTATTAAACTTCAAAATGAAAGATAAACAAGCCCTTAGAAATGAATTTAATCAATGTTTTGTTGAGCAAGTTGATAGGTTAAACTGGAAATATAAAAGGAAAATAGGAAAAAATAAAATCAACACTGACGAAAATAAAAAGAGAAAACACAAACATTAATGAAGCAAAGGTAAACGATTTTATAAACATTCTAGAAAAAAGTAAAGACTCAAAGGCAGTGGGTAGAGATGAATTAAATATGATTAATTTAAAAAAAAGTAAAGAAAATTCTGCAGTATTTCTAACAAAATTAACAAATAAAATTATCGAAACAGAAATTTGGCCTAAAAAATTAAAAATACAAGTGATTGGGCCTATTTATAAAAAGGGGGAAAAAAATGATATGGAAAACTACAGGTCAATTTACATTTTACCAACGATAAATAAACTTGTTGAAAAATTTTTTGAACAACAACTGCAACAATTTTTAACAAAATGGAACATTATCAGTAAAGAACAGTACGGATTCCAAAAGGGCAAAGGTACAATTGAAGCATTAAAACATACCAATGAAAAAGTTTCAGAAGCATTAAATTTTGGAAAATGTGTTGGAGCCACTTTCATAGACTTACAAAAAGCTTTCGATACAGTAAATAGAGAGTGTCTGAAAGATAAATTCAAAAAATATGGATTAGATAATAAATTTTGCAACATACTGAAAAGTTACTTAGAGGAGAGGCTATGTTGTGTCAAAATAGAAAATGAGTACAGCAATTACATTGAAAGCAAAAATGGAATTCCACAGGGAGCCGTCCTTGGACCGATTTTGTTCCTAATGTATATAAATGATATTAATGAAGAAAGAAAGTTAACTCTTGTATTATTTGCGGATGATATTTTATTACTTACGTTTGGGGAAAATAAAAGTGAAATACAAAACAATATACAAAAAGAAGTTGACCTTTTGCAAAACTGGTGTAAAAACAATAAACTATATATTAATGAAACTAAAACGAAAATAATGTATATTGGACCAAAAAAAGAAAGCATTAGAAAAGTATGGCATCATAATGAAGACTGCATAAAACAAAATTGTAATGAAAAATGTATTCAAATTAAAGAAGTGGATAATATAACTTACCTAGGAATAAACATTGACAGTGAATGGAAATTTTCGCAACATATCGAAACGGTAATAAAAAAAACTTCGACAAATCATGCCAAAACTACACGAATTAAAAAAAATTTTGAATAAGGAAAATAAAAATGTTGTATATGAATCATTGGTTAAATCACATTTACTTTATGCAACAGAATTATATGGATTCGCTAAGAAAAGAGACAGACAGACTACAAAAGTTGCAAAACAAAATTGCAAAAACTTTATTTGCCTCAAGATTATGCTTTTCATGCTTTAAAAATTGAACAATTGCGAAATTATGTGATAATTGTAAAAAATTTCTACTTAATGAAGATGAAAAGAGACGAAAAAATCAGCAAAAAACAATATAACACAAAAACAACGTATATTAAACCACCAATGGTACAGAATGCTACAAATTTGGATGCAAACTTAAAGACTATTATGTTCCAGAAATTTTTAAAAATATTAATAAAGAAATATGGAGAATTGAAAAAATTGGGGAGTTACAAAGGAAAATACGAAGCTGGCTACTTACTAATTAAAATGTAGAGTTTAATTAATTAAAGTAGAATTTAAAAGGGAAAGAAAAAAGTGAATACGAAAAAAAATGTTCGGTGTTGTTTTGTGTTATTTTATTTTTCCCATCTCTATTTTGTTATAAATATCATGTTCCTTGTATTATTCATTTAATATTAGTTATTAGTTATTTATTTTATTAGTTATATTTTTATCAAAAGTATTATGAGTTTTTTTTTTTTTTTTTTTTCACTCGTTTCTTTATATTAATTTTTGTTAGATATGATGAATTTGTAGTTTTGTTTGAACTAAAAGCCCACTACACACGAGCCATGGCTTCGTAGTGATTAATGTATACACTATGGAAATATTAAAAAATAAATAAATAAATAAACCAGCAACAGACGAGAAATAAACACTAACCGAATCGTAAATTGGGGTTGGGTAAGGGTTTAAAAAGTTAACACGCGTTTGTTGGAGAAAAAGCTTCGAAATGAAGGTCTGGATGAAGAGAAGATCGTGAGTCACGAGAGAAAATTGCAACTTGCAAATAAAACACAGAATTTCCCTATTTTTACCTTCTAATATTTTTTTCCCTTTGAAGAGAATTTTTCCCCCCAAAAGAGAAAAATTCCCTGTAAGTGGAAGCACTAACTGGATAAGGTTAACTGGATGTCGCTTATTACATCTTCCAAGCGTACACGGGGCCAAGGCGGTAGTTGCGGCTACTAATAGCCCATTCACACCGCGACGATATCAACGACCGCTAAGTTACAACCGACAGTCGCTATGACAACGCAACTTTTCATTTTTGGCGTTGCTGACTGACGTCACTTACCGACAGACCAATGGCTGACAAGTCGCTGCGAACACGATCCGCAATAAGCAAGATGGTGGCGGAAAACACTTCGAAGCTTCGATTAATGCTCGTTGCTTACACGAACATCTCTGCAACGAGATAAAATAATTGTGTTGTATTCAAATGGCGGTATAATTTCTTAAATAAAACGGAGAATCACAATACTGGATCGTCTCCACGTAGCCCAGTTTTGAAAAGTACGCGTCCTAGCTCTACTCATTCTGCAGCGTTGATTGGTTCGTCGTTGGTTGTTCGTTGGTCGGTCGTGCTGGTGTGTGCAGGGTCTAACTTTTAGGGCTGTTGGTCGCCGCCGTTCCTTGCTTTTGTCATTCGTTTGTCGTGGCGGTCAGCTTTAACGCATCTGCTAATGCTCTACGTGCGAAGCGGCACAGAGGAAAAATAGTATAAGCATTATTACAAGCCTCAACTACCGCCAGGGTCCGGCGTACGCTTGGAAGAGGTAATATGCGACATCTAGTTAACCTTATAATAATAATAGTATAATAAGAAAACATTTGTCGTGCAAATAGAGAACGGTCGGTCAGGTGAAGGTCTGTTGACAACCTATAACCGGCCGAGTTAAAACCAACAGAATTCTGGTCCAAGTAGGAATGGATCCAGTTTGGCTCTCTCCAAAAGTCTCCCGAAGGAGCCTTGACAGTAACTTCTGGCAATGAGTTCCACGCTGGAACCACCCGGACGCAAAAGAAGTGATGCCTATAATTTAATTTGTGAATTGGAGTGATCAATTTTTACAATGACCCTTATTATTTTTTTTCCCTAGAACTCATTTCAAGAATTGATACCTCAGGTAAAATTTTGTAAGCCGAGTATCAGGTCGGCCTTCAAACGTTGAAGTACCAAGAAGTCAAGGTTTAAACGTTTCGGCCGCTGGAATACGTCAGATATCTCGTACCGGGCATTTGTCATACCGGGGATTGACTTATAATTTATGTTACTACTTGTCTTAGCAGCCTATTCTTAGACTGGCAGACTAGAGCCATTAGGGCGCGTTTACGCAACAAGTCATTCTCGCTCGCCGAATGCTATTTGCTAGTCAACCGTTATTTATTTATGATTAGTTTCCCGTTGCTATACTAAATGAATGCAGTAATAGATACAAACTATATGTATTATAAATAACAACACGGATAAAGAACAAAGTGCTACAGTAATTTTAAACATTGCTACAAGATTGTTGTCATTTCACGCTATTTCCAAAATTTGCTATTCTCTCAAAGTACAACTTCTAGCAATGATCAAACGTCGGTATAGTAAATAGCTTCTCGCAGCGAGAATTCAAAATCCAACATGGAGTATATTTCGTTGTTGTCGAATCAACGACAAACCATCGAATGCCGGCATACAAAAAACAGTCCGTCGTCTTGTTCTGCAGTAAAAATTGTTTTCTTGTTGTCATAAATCAACGCTCAAATGTTGCAAGAATCGTACGCCTTGTCAGAGGCACGAGAAGAAGATTTGCGTATGCGTCGTTGTCATGGTTACTAATACGCATAGACAACTCGAAAGCCGCATACTCCGGAAAAGGCGAGAAGCAGCCATCAGATTTATTATTGATCAATTGAAAACTAGTGAGCGAGAAAACTGTCGTAGCGTAAACGCGCCCTTACGGTTACTTACTTGGAATTACAAAGTTAGGGTTAACTTAAGCTTGGGGCAATACTAAGTTTGTGGTAGTTAGCCCCTCAATAAGCCCTCCGGATTTCTCATCTTAGCTTATGAATTGGGAATGGTTCTCTAAACTAGGGACAAGGCATAAGTCGATTAGCCTCACGCTCTATAATAATGGTTGTAGACATTTGACATTTGATAAGTGAAATTTGACTGCTGTTACATTGTTATGACGTCAAAGCCTAACTGATTTACAAATCTTCTCAGCTAATAACTTGAAGTTCATTATTGCGCACTTCATAACGATGCTGAACCCAGAAACAAGTGACGTTACTGTGTGGTGGAGCACAGAGTTGCTGATAGTGCGTTCAAACAGCAGCAAATACGAAGCTCATTTCTACAAAATAACAAAATTCTGACGGTTGTAAGTTAACACCCTCAGATTGCACCAATGAGGGTAGGGGCTGTAGAGCCTCCTTCCGCCCAACCTCCCGTGTGCAGTGTGTACGTCCCTGATTATAGTTCTTCACACAACCGACCTTTCCCCAAGTCACGTCACGTCCCCAAACTATCCATAGTTATCATTTCCACTTCATTAGCAACGATTAATTGGTCGTTTGTATTGACGGGGAAGCATAAACCTGAACTAGGAAGGATCTGAGGAAGGAAAACCGATTCCGTTATTGTTATCGTTTGCGCATCACCATTTCGACGCCCTCGGTCATTCATATCCCGCAACACCAGAACCACATTCCCAATCCCCACAAGAGTGAGATTGATTCTGTAAATACGATCCCTGGTAGTTCCAGGAACAAGACCAAACAAGTCGGATGGCTGCAACGCCTTAAAACCAAATCACTCTCCTGGCCTGCCGTCGTCTAGGATAAAGGTTGTCGGCATCGCTATACTTCCTCAAATCCACGGCGGGAACCCAGGAATGGATCCGTCGTTCGGGACCCAAACATGGGAGCGGCCTTCTACCTTGAGTTACGTTGTGGAAACTCTGGATACTTCGGCTTCTCCATTTATGCCAGAGTGAATCCTGTTTGGGCGAGGCTAACCCATGTTGACCTGGGAGCCAATAACATCATCTGGTTGGAGGGATTGCATTGCGGGAAAACTTTTCAGGACAGCGTGCTTCTCGAAGGGGCAGTTTCGAGACAGCCTTGGACCTTATTTTATTTCCGCCAGCATAAACATGAACAAGGCTGGTAGAACATGGTGGAATATAATGGAAATGATCATTAGAAAGAGGGGATCATTACCAGTGGGGGAAGGGGGGGGATTTGAGTGCTTTGATTGAGTGAGCGAAGTGAATGAAAATCAGAGTTTGCTAGCCAGTGTATGCAACAATTTGAAAACTGAAACTAGTTGTAGCCCGTGCAATCAACACCACTCGATAGGTAGAGCAGGCTGCAGCTAGTTTGATAAGTCAACCACTTACAGCCCACACAGCTGCAATACGGGCGTAAATATTGTTGGGAATTTGACTCCGGGTTTACCTAAAGCTGCTCACAACATGACTGACGTAAACAAATGGGGGGAAGATGGAGTTTTAGAAGGTTGATAGCCAAATTGGGATGCAATTTCGATACAAATCCTAACGCTCAAAGCTTCTATAAACCTATGGTGGAATGATGTTACCCAAAAAGTAGTTCAGATCATGGTGGATTTATTGGCTCGCCTGAATTGCGGGTTCGGGTCACAAAAGGGTGCAAGAGAATGAACGTTCGGCTTGTTTAGGGTGTGGCAAAGCCAAATGAACAGAAATTAAGTTTAAATGGTAATTAATACAAAATGTATGCTTTAAAAGGGCCGGGATGCAGCTCACGGGTGCATTGGTTAAATCTGGGTTGATGTTAAGTTGGGGCAAAGGTATAGGGGAAAATATTCTAAGTAAAAGGCCTAAAAAGACATCCGAAAATGGCGATTGATGCGGGAATAGGTCCCTTGGGATGATCAGGAGGTAAGTGAAGTTAAAAGCTAAAAATTCAAGCCAAACATTCGTCCACCACGTGGGATTACAATAGATTGCTCACAAAACGTCAAACATAACAGTGTTTCAATGTTGAAAGCAAAGGATGATAATCAAATTTATCACCCAGTTTAGACGTTATCAGTACTATACAACAATGCTTGTAACAATGCAACAAGCTTGATACCTTCATCCCAGGCCTGGAGTACTGGGGATCGACAAAGGCCCAGCACGCGCACAACAAGAACGAATCTTGCTGACGTTCTTTTGCTCAGAAAGCATGACAATACGACAGTGCGTGCAACAATACTTGCACAAAAAACGAATCCTAATGCAGATTTTCTCCTTCAGCAAACAAAGACGATGTTGCAATAACAATGACAGTGAATGCGCTTTTCAATTGTTACGCGACTGGGTCATAAATAGGTTATTACCCGCTTTCCTCGTACTGAGCTCGACAATGGCTCGGCCCCTGCGGGGTCTCGACATTGCTAATGTCAGTACTCGGAAATCGGGTAATAACCTATACATAAAGTCTTCGTCTTGAGTATTACAATCATTGTTGAGATCTGGAGATACAATGGGATGACGTTTACTGACGTGTGGTGACGTTGGTTTCTTCGTGGAGTCGCGTTGTTGTGGTAGAGCGGGTATTGGATGCGGTTGAGCTTAGTATGGCCGTTGCTTGCTTTCTTTGTTACATTGCGGGATTATTGAGGTTGTTGAATATTGATTGATGTTGTGTTGGTTTGTGTATATTTTGCTGCAGGATGCGTGGCCATGGGCCGATTTCCTGCTGTAATAAAATTCTAATTCTACAATCGGGTGTTCGTATCAGCGGCTCGATATCGGGAATCGGCAAACGTATAAACAAACTTTCTACACTATTGGTTTACCACCTACAACTCGTCTATACATTCTCTTTATCAACTTTCAAACCACCTTCGTTGTCAAGCACTCCGAATGCTGGTGACGCCAACTTTTCTCCGGTTCGGTTCAAGTCGAACCTGCCTGATTCGCACGTGTTCAATATAGGGCGGCCAGCAAGTAACGCCCAAGAGTTACGCGACTCCAGAATCATTCAGAACTGATCAGCATGCCGGGCACACCCGACGCCGACAAAAGTTGGGACGTTAAAGACCCGTCGACCGCGGCACCAAAAGTCGGCAATGACCGCTCGACCAGTTTGCCAACGACATTATGAAGTCGCACACAAACCCAAAAAAAACCAAGAAAGCCCACCAAAAGTGAGAATGAAGTCATTCAACCAACAGTTTGTTCTTCGTTCCTTCTGTGATTCTTGGGTGCAAAATGTTCAGCAGCGTAATTGGAAATCTTTTGTTAGCGACTCCTGAGCCGCTAATTCTCAAAATTAAAAGTTCAAATAGCAATAAGTAAAGAACACTACCGGTATGTTTTGCGAAACATTCCGTTAACGAAGAGTAGCGAAGTGCATTACGTTGTGTGGGAGGGAATGAGTGGGGGAGTAGGGTGAGTGGGGGGGAGGGGAGGCAAACATCTAAAATTTGCCAACTCATCCACACCAGCTAGAGCGGTCTGGAGGAGCGCTGTGAGTTCCCCCAGTGAGAGAAGCTGACCGATAAGTATTCGAAGGCCTTTCCTGGCTTCAAACAATGCGTTGCAGGAATTTCTTTGGGCGCCACAAAATATAAGAGAATAAATGAACAGTTGAGTAAGATTTTTTAAATCCCTTCCCATGCACTAACTTTACTTTAGATGACTTTCAAAGCATGACAGATCGCTGGTGTATACTGTATGTGTAAGATATTGCATGAGATCGAGCGGGTTCTGACTATAATGCGCAAGTGGCTGTGTGTATTATTGTCAGAACCCAATTGATTTCATGCAATAACCGATTTAGCCCACCGCCGTATGATTCTCATTGTTGTCCACGAGCTTCGTGTATTAAAGGCGCCGGTTCACCATTTCGACAGCGTTGCTCGTATTCTAAACACAGCATCCACGTCTCGGATTCTCCGTCATCCGATAGGCTGATGTGGGTCACGTGATCTCGTTTTAGTTATGAAAATTCGCGGCGATGTTGCGAAGTGTTGTTCCTTTTTTTAATTTACCGCTATTTTCTTTATATTGCTCGAAGATTCTACGGTGCTGCATTTAGGAGTTGAAGAGGTGAAAAGGCGACTTTAAAGTATTATTGGGCAAACGTGCATCGTCGTTTTCACAGAATCTAGACACACGCCGCTAGTGAGTCGCCGCCAAGTAGACGTTTTATTGTTGTTGGAGCTTAATTGTCAGAGCGTAATTGTTAGAGTGTTATTGTTGTCAGATGGCGGCTCACTAGCAGACCGTGTTTTTTAACTGAAACCAATTTATACGTGATTTCAACATACTGGTGCAAATTCCCCATGCGGTAGAAATCTTTGCAAATCGTTTGAATCAGGTGTCTTCAGTCCAGTAACAAAGAAAACGTCAACACGAAAATGTGGGAACGTGTCCTTCATGGAGAAAAAGTGTCCTCAACAACGTTGATTTGTGTTACTGGTGACTAGTAACTAGTAACTAGTGACTAGTGACTAGTAACTAGTCCGCAAGCTCCCATGTTAATTCTCATAGGGTATAACGACACGTCTACAGCTCATTAGGGAAAGTTGCCAGATCTAAATTTCGGCAGACAGGTAAAGCGTCGTATAGGGAAGTGCCTTTTTCTAAAATGGGGGTTGCAGCTACAAGCACATGGCCCTGAAGTGGCTCGTAACTGCAAAATTATTGTTGTAACCATTGTTTGTATATTGTCATTCAACAGTAGATTATAACATGCTTAAGTGTTGCACGCTTATCATTTCAGTACTTATATTGTCAGAATGCACTGTTTTTGCAAATAGGTGGTTCACTAAGAGACAGAATATCTTTATCTTTTATTGCAAAGATTTGGTCTTTTTTTTTACGGTACACGAATCCAAACTGAATTATCTGCCCCACCACGATAAAAGGGACAATTTTGCTGGAAAGAAGATAAGGAAACGAAATGCACATCGTCAGCACAGGTGGGAACGTGTTCTTTATGGAGAAAAAGTGTCTTCAATAACGTGACGCGGACGTTTTATTTTAGGTAGACTTACTGTTCTTGCAGTCTAGTGTAAGTGACGAGTAATTTTAAACAGCTGACGAGTTGATTAGTTTTTAATCTTCGTCTGCCACTAGAATATTAGAACTGTATGAACATTCACCATTCCGTGAGTTTGTAGTATGTGTTCATAATGATTAACGTTTACCTCGGGAGAGCCAAGTGAAGGGGGATGCGCTGACTGCGAGCGAAGCGAACGAAAATCAGCGTTTGTTAGCCAGTGCGCTCATAAATCGGATTAAATAAACTTAAGCATGCGAAACATGGGCATACAATACGCCAAACCATGTCCATTTGGCTGGTGTAACAACTAATTGGACAATAGCAAACGTAAGAATTATGAATTAGAAAATTTATAGACACTCCAGACAAAAAAGGTAGAGGTCACTATTAGACAGTGGAATTCTTTGTATTCACAGGCCTACGAAAGTTGTGATATCCACCCAAAACCAAAACTATTATAAGAGCAGCTGCCAAGTTTCCAAGAAGAGTCGGCCTTTCAAAGTACTGATATCATTCAACCAGGGAAACACCGCCAAGGTTAATCCTATTAGCCAAGTTAATCGCACGGAATAATACTTTGGACGTTAAATGAAAACTTGAAGATTGCTACCGCTCCATAGGAATTGATTAGGTCCTTTCAATTACCATACTGTTACGCTGATTATTAATTTATTTGGAATGACAATAGCAAATGTGAAATTTATGAATGAGAACATTCATACAATGAAATACCTCCACACAAAAAAGGTAGGGGTGACAATTACACCGTGGGATTTTTGGTCATTCACAGGCCTATGAAAGTCGTGATATCCACCCAAAACCAAAACTGGTAAGAGAAGCCGCCAAGTTTACAAAAAGGGTCGTCCTTTCAAAGTACTGATATCATTCACCCAGGAAAAGGCCGCCAAGGTTAATCCTATTAGCCAAGTTAATCGCACCGAATAATACTTTAGACGTTAAATGAAAACTTGAAGATTGCTACCGCTAGTAGCAATCTTCTAGTTTTCATTTAACCTTCGAACTATTAGTAGGTGCGATTAACTTGGCTAATAGGATTAACCTTGGCGGCCTTTCCCTGGGTGAATGATATCAGTACTTTGAAAGGCCGACCCTTTTTGTAAACTTGGCGGCTACTCTTGCCAGTTTTGGTTTTGGGTGGATTCCTTACATACCGTGAGAATTCATAAATAACTATACTAATCAAACAATGGTAAATGGTAATTCCGTATAGGCAGTATGGAGTTTTAGGATACCCGTTATATTGATGCTGAAAACAAGTAATCGTTTACGTGTACACAAACATTTGTGCAGCCAGGACCGCAGAAACATTTGTGTGGCCCCGGGGAAAGCATGATAATATAATGGGGCCTCCTTAAAAAAATATTTGAGGATTTTTTGTAAGGCATCGCCCTTTATTTTTGGTATTTACATCTTTTCCGGAGAGCCCCGAACTGTGTTTGGGGCCCCAGCCCCGAGTTAACCCCCATTCCGCCAATTTCCGCCCTGTGTGCACCAGTGGCAAGTGGATTACATTTCATTCACCCCAAGTAAGAACAGCGAGAAGCATTGGTTCTGAACAAACTTAAATGTTTCCACCCAAAATCAAAACTGGTAAGAGAAACCGCCAAGTTTACAAAAAGGGTCGGCCTTTCAAAGTAGTGATATTATTCAACCAGGCAAAGGCCGCCAAGGTTAATCCTATTAGCCAAGTTAATCGCACCTACTAATAGTTCGAAGGTTAAATGAAAACTAGGAGATTGCTACTAGCGGTAGCAATCTTCAAGTTTTCATTTAACGTCCAAAGTATTGTTCGGTGCGATTAACTTGGCTAATAGGATTAACTTTGGCGGCCTTTACCTGGTTGAATGATATCACTACTTTAAAAGGCCGACTCTTTTTGTAAACTTGGCGGCTTCTTTTGCCGCCAAGCGTGTAACACTTAAGCATGTTATAATCTACTGTTGGATGACAATACAAACAATGGTTACAACAATAGTTTTGCACTTACGAGCCACTTCATGACCACGTGCTTCTAGCTGCAACCTCCATTTTAGAAAAAGGCACTTTCCCATATGACGCTTTACCTGTCTACCGAAATTTAGATCTAGCAACTTTCCCAAAATGAGCTGTAGACGTGTCGTTATACCCTATGAGAATTAACATGGGAGCCTGCGGACTAGTTACTAGTTATTAGTCACCAGTAACACAAATCAACGTTATTGAGGACAATTTCTCTCCATGAAGGACACGTTCCCACATTTTCGTGTTGAGTTTTTCTTTGTTACTGGACCCAAGACACCTGATTCAAACGATTTGCAAAGATTTCTACCGCATGGGGAATTTACACCAGTATGCTGAAATCACGTAAACGTTGGTTTCAGTTAAAAGACACAGTCTGCTAGTGAGCGCCATCTGACAACAATTACACTCTAACAATTACGCTCTAACAATTAAGCTCCAACAACAATAAAACGTCTACTTGGCGGCGACACACTAGCGTGTGTCTAGATTATTTAACTTTAACAAAAAATTCAGTGTAACATTTCTGGTGTTATTTTATGGTTGTGACTGTGCCTTTCTCGGGCAATAACAAGGGGCACAAGATAGTTAAATTAGTGTGAATTAATTTGTAAATGGCCTTTCTTGTTCAACATTCTAAAGCTAGTTGATTCACGTATTTAGGTATTGTTGCGGGGCACGTGCTTCGTCTTTATTCATCGTCGTCACGGAATTCCTTCAGCCAATGACGTAACAGTAGACACGACATTGACTAAATTTAATTATGTTGAAAACCCACTAGGCGGATTACGTGACTTGATATTCCATTAGTGAGTTCCGGACTTACACCGAACCCTCGTCTTACGGTTACGGCCGAAGATTCACTCCTTTCTCATTCGGCTGCATAATCGTGGTTTACCCATATTTTAACCTTTACTGTCAAGTTTCAATGTTTTAGCTGCTTACCAGACTTACGCTGAAACTTTGTGCACACGGTTACAACTGAGTATTCAGCCCAAAAGACTAAAACCTTTCTCATTTGGCAGCATAATCAAGTTTTATCTATATGTTGCAATTACTGTCAACTCTTAAGCTTCTAGCTGCCCACCACACTAATAAGTAACACTTCTTCCGCGCCATTACGACTGAGATCTTCAGCCCAGAGCATTCAATCCTTTCTCATTCGTCTGCATAATCAAGTTTAACCCGTATATAATCTTTACTATCAACTATCAGGTTTTCATCTGCTCACCAGACTTACATTGAGACTTCGTTCACACCGTCACGTCTGAGATCTTCAGTCCAGAAGACTCAATCCTTTCTCATTCGACAGCATAATCCTGGTTTCCCCATATTTTGCCTTTACTGTCAACTCTCAGGTTTTTAGTTGCTTACCAGATTAATTTTGAGAACTCGTCCGCACAGTTACTACTGAGATCTTTGGACCAGATGATTCAATCCTTTCTCACTCGGCTGCATAATCAAGTTTTAATCCTATTTTTTCTTTACTTTTAACTCTCAGGTTTTTAGCTTACGCACCTAGACTTACATACAGACTTCGTCCACACTCATACGACTGAGCTCCCCCCCCCCCTCCTCCCCCCCCCCACCTAGAAGATTCAATCTTTCTCATTCGGCTGCATAATCAAGTTTAACCAATATTTTGCCTTTCTGTCAACTCTCAGGTTTTCAGATGCCTAC
>JAHWFP010081595.1:0-27337 GCA_023313725.1 Lithobius niger
AACAAGGCAACTCAACAGATTAGACTTCACATGACGCACTTAATAGTTAATGGAGCATCCTGCAACTTACAACTTGGACTAAGTCCAAATTCACCAAAAAACCTACAAGGCAAAGAAATTAGTCCTCAAGTAGTCCTACGTTCCCATAGAACCCCATGACGGAAGGAAGGAAGCGAGATGGTGTTACTTGGTCAATCCCAGTCGGCGAAGTGAAGTTTATTTCTTCATAAATTTACCACCACAGGTTCAACAATATAACAGGTTTGCACTCACGTGCGCATGCAGAAAAACATCAATGATGCCCTCTAAAAGGACTGAATTTACTAATCTATGCCTACTGATACACCACTAACACATCAGTTAAGTCCACCTGAGATATCAAAACCCTTTAACAAGGCCGTCCGAGATATCACGTAGCTTATTTATACAGATTGATCCTTAAGCTGCCTTAGCAACAGTCTTTCGAATCTTTAGAATACTCAAGACGATGCCTTTCTTACGATTCTAGGTAAAACCCATTTTTTGCTTATTTTGTGTATTTATTCAAACCTTTCTTGTTGTTAACTAACTGAATTGCTAACTACATAGCACTTTTTCCCCAAATTACGCATTTTACTCTGTAACTCTGTAACAAGCATCAACAAAAATACGTATTTAATCTTATTTCGCTAATTCACCATTAAACATGTTGCGTAACAAACTATAATTAAACAAGTTTATCCTACGTATTTTGTAGGCCTCTAACCTAAACTTCGCGACATACCTAAAATTCGCGACATAAACTGCCGTAGCTTAGTCCCTAATTACAATAAATCGTTTTAATTATTGTTCCAAGACATTCTACTCCATATTTCATCTAAGTTTACTTAGAGCTATTTATTTTAATTACAACGGCTACTGCAGAAGTTTAAAGATATAACTTAGGTTGAATTGGAAGAAAAATGCAGTGCTACAGCATTGAGACAGCCACAACTTAGCCCATAATTACGAACAATCTACATTAAACTACGAAGTTTACCTGGTGTTTCCTAGTTACTAGTCACTGAAAACGAACTCACCTTTTTGGAGAATAATTCAAATCTGCCTAGATTTGAAATTTAAAATTATGAAAAACCCTTGAATTTTACCCCATTTTGGCCACCGTTTTGGATATCTCATTGTGTGGAGTCCTGGCAATTATTTAGAACATTTTTTGAATTCGGTACAACTTAAAACCTAGAAATCGACAGTAAACTTACATACATTAGTACGATTTTTAATTTTTTTTGTCTACAGTGGCCATTTTAAAAACAAAATAGCCGCTGTGTTGTTTTTTGGATAGATTTCATGAAGTACACCAGAGATGGTGTTATCATCACAAAGTGCAGTTTTTTTTGCTTACACCTAGGACTATTAATAAGTCAAAACGTCGACTAGTTATCTGGCTTCAGCATTGAATTCTGACTCGAGATAACTATTTGACATTTAAATTTTTTTTCGTCAGATGTGCTCTCTGCTGAACCATTTCTGCATTTCCCTTCACAACTTGGAGTATTCAAACAAAGGTGATAATTTGTTTCTGTAACGCAACAATGAGTGGCAAGCAACAACATTGCTGTTCTGCTCAAACTTCGAATACACTACATCCATCTTGATAATATATTTTGCATAAGCAGTTTATGTATTTCTCTATGAAATTTTTGTTTAAATCTGGAGCAGGCGTGATGTTTTTAAATTCATAAGCAGGATTGATATCTGCAGTGGGCGTGATATCCGATATCACTCCTCCTTTTAAATGTCTCCTAAACCATTGTTTCAATCCCGTCGTGTTCCATTGTTAAAGCACTACTGAGATCGTGAAATTGTGTGACAAATTAAAAATAAGCAGCTGCAAATTTTATATTACAGTGATTCGGCAAGTGTAAGGGTTCTGTACCATCATATGATGGGTCACAGCCACCAACAATTCCTTGTTCTCTGTAACTGCTTCTGGTTGTTATGACGTGAGTTGGGGGAGGAGGAATAGCGCTCTTGGCTTTGAGGATATAAATGCCCATGCTTAAAGAATTATATTGTGTGTCTATATTTCTTTGATGTTCATTGCGATTAGGACTGAACTAGATCCTGGATGTCTAATTTTTGCGTGTTCTCTTTTATTTACTTGGAGTCTCTTATCTCGGACTCCTGTGAATTGCCGATGTTCACAGTGTTGCCCTGTTTATGACGTTGCAAAGTTTACTTATTGTGTTAGGGTGTTACTTTTTTTTGTAATAAGCTCCGTCCACACTAACACACCCGTAGTGATTCAATCAGTGCCGAGCAACATTTTCTGCGTATATAAAAAACCTCCTCGGTAGTTTATCTCCAAAATGGGTGAGTCGAACATGAGTCTTTTGGTCGCTTTAAGGAAACAGAGAACTACGTGGTAAGTGGCTGCTCTATAAACAAAGAAACTAATATCGACGGTTTTGCATTACAAATAAAACGCATTAGGAATATTACATTTCCTTTATTATGGGGTTTACTGATGCATTTCGTTAGTTCTTTAGTTTCCCTGAGCACAAATTTTACAACCCCATCTATTATATAGATTTTTTTTTGTTAAGTAAAGCCGGATCTCTCTATTCCAGTTTTCAAAAAGAGAAAACGGAAAAAGAAAAGAAGAAAGAGAAAGAAGAAAAAATATCTTATCAGTGTTCCAATGATTTGAAATTGGATTGTCTTTTTAGGCTCGCCAAGGGAATTCAAACCCTCTTTCGGGAAAAAAATTGAAAGCTTGTTTTTGTCGCAGAGCTACATCATTCGTCCTCAACTGATGAGCTCCGAGATTTGACTAAAATCATGTCCTTTCTCAGTCTTGTTGCTATGGTAACTAGACACACCCTTCCGCTGCAGCAAAAAAGGGCGGTTTTTCGATTACTTCAAGTCAGGGTGTGGGTGTGTTGTGTGGGTGAAAGTTGGGTTTAGGTTGCTATTGCAGGAAACATTAGATTTTCTGCTGCAGTTGAATAGGGGAAAAGAACAAAAAAAACTTAATTTGAGAGAACTGACATGTGTGAGTTGTAACAGGAAATAAAACGAAAGAATATCACCGTTCCCTACCACAAATAACATTGTAAAAGTGTTGAACTCAAAACAGACTGGTTGAATTTTGAAGGTACGTGACACGTTACGAGCTACCAACAACTTCAAATTATTGGATTAATGGTTTTTTAAAAGCCTGGTTTTGTATGAATACTTTGGGTGGTGTACTGAGCAGAGATTTGATTGAGGGCATGAAAAATTCAGTGGCTTGGGGACCATTTGGACATGCGAGATTGGTTGACCATTACATGTTACTTCGAGGCAATCATGATATTGAATTATGAGCAATAACACTGTAAACAGGGAAGTTGAATTAATTGCAAACAAGTAAATATCATCCACTGAAAAAATCAAACCCTATATATTTCGGAGCATAATCAAAGTCAGGCGATCATAGTTAGTGGTGACATCTACACTGCAGCGCACAGGAGGCATGCAAGCAAGTGCCCGCTCATGTTCTTGCATTCCCTGTATACTGCAGTGTAGTATTTGCTGGTAACTTTTACAGCCTACAAATCTTTACATTGTGCTCCGAAGCATAACATGTTTTGATTTGGCGTTGGTATTATTTTATGGTTCTATGCAGTTTCTCAACAAACACAGCTATTTTAAAACAAGTAGTTCAGAAATTAGCAACGATTAAGATCTATCATTTATCAAAACTATACCCATCAATCAAATCTTAATTAACATTGCTTTCATTATACTTGGCCGAGCAAGGAAAGAGAGAGATGTCGAAAAGTCGACTAAGTTCGGCTGCATGTGTGCGTGTATACGTTTCTGTTGATTTGTCGATTTAGGACAAGATAATGTTCGCTATTTTGTAATTTTATGACGAGAGAGATTTTATGCATGACATTTACGAGTTCGAACGGGACATTCTTACCTCAGATATTTTCGGAGATATTAGCATTTTCCGTTGGATGCCTAAACCTTTTTTAGGCTGTGGTTGTAACATCTCTTTGTTACATGTAACGCAAGGAGCATCACGAAACGAACCTTTCATGGTATGCCTTGTCATTACGTTAGCTACGATATGCCCGTCCAATTGCCACCAAACACGGTAACTGGCGAGCGCCAAAACCGAGCGAGACCAACTGTTCAATTCGTTTTCTGCACTTTTTGAGCCTGCATTTTCTGAATTAGATACGAGCCCATCTCCGACTCCCACGTTCGTATATGAAAAATATGCATTCAAACGCGGCATTTCACGCAGATTTTCGCAATTGGGCCTGCCGTGTTCCTGAGGAAGTTTGGGATACAGTTTAAGATAGTTGCAAGGCTCTCTAACTAAAAACCGGAATGGAATGAGTGTCACCACACAACCTCGTAATGTTTCCCATTGTAATGTTTACCAGAACGGGCGGAGGTCACTGAAGTACACACCTTCCGCCTCCAACAGGTGCTTAAATTACGCTGTGGAAGATGGCAGAAGTAAACGGAATCCTCTTCACCACTACACTTCAGGGAGACCACCCTGACCGAGTGGATGGAGGCGACGTGTGGTAACCATGTCAAATGGCGACAACCGATTGACCAAGAGTCGAAAGTAGCCATGTGAAGGTGTAGACAACCTTGGCATGACTTCAATGTGTTGCCTACAAGTGACAGAATGGTTAATAGTGGAGGGTTAACGTAAGGAATTAACTTTATAGAATGAAGACTATCCATTCCCTATATCCTCGCTAGGTGAGGTAGCTGATAGTGTTTCAAAGGTTTAGGGATTAGTACACATTTGAGTCTGATTTTAGTTTGGAATATAAAAGTCCAAATTATGAAGAAGCCCACACAAGTTAGCTCGAACAAACGAATAAGGCAACCTCACAACTTAATTTTTTCATGTACATCATAAACTTAAGCTTGCGTAAACTATTAACCAATGAACTCAAAATTCAAACTCTTGAGCGTTCAACATGACGTTACCTAAAAACATAAGATCTGTGTGCCGCTGTACAGGGTGAGTCAAAAGTATCGACCCAGTGAAGTTGGCAGCCGTATGATTTGGTTTAGCCACAAAACAACCATTAATCGTTCGTCTCCACGGAGGGAACCAGGTTTTGAGATCATTCAGGGTACCCACCACCCTGCCCCCTTAAATTAATTTTTCACCTCCGGTTGCTTTAGGAATGTGCTATTGGTCCAAATTTGAGATAATCAATTCATGGTGAATGCAGTAAAGAGCATGTAAATCGGTCCACCATAGCACGAGCAATGGCCGAAACACATTAGTACAAATGTTGGCTTGCATAAAATAATATCATGAGCAGTTGTGTGAATTGGTTGAATACATGATTGTAATAATTGCAATAGGGAATAGCAAACGTAACGAAATTGATAAGGGTTTGGCTAGCACAATGCTTGTGCACATGTCTGTAGCACATGTAGCACACTGCCATTCGACCTAAAGGAACCGGAAGTGGAAACTTGATTTTAGGGTGGCAAGGTGGGGGACACCCCTGCTTGATCTCAATACTTAGTGCCCTAAGTGACCAAAAAAGGACTTCTTTCTTGCTCACTGATTTCCGGGAGGGAGGCACCACTCACTAGTTGAATTAGACAGTATGTTTTTGTGGCGACAGCACATTTGTTGAAACATGTGTTCGAGCCTCGGAATGCGGTTCAAGGTTTAACTCCAGTTTTTTTTACAGCTGCTACAACCCTTTGCCAGCCGAACCCTTATCGATTTCGTTACGTTTGCTGTCCCTTGCTGTAATTATTACATGCGATAAACCAATAAACAACTTCTCAGGATATTATTTTATGCAATAAATCCAACTTTTGTACTAACGGGTTTTCGTCACAGCTCGTGCTGTTATGGACCGATTTACATGCTGTTTTCTGCATTCACCATGAATTGACTTCCCCCACATATCTCAAATTGGGGCCAATGCACCATTTCTAAAGGAACCGGAAGTGAACAATTTATTTAAGAGGTGCAGGGTTGGTAGGGGGGCGCAGGCTGGGGGGGGCACCCCTGGATGATCTCAAAACGTGGCCTCTACCGTGCATGGTGACCAACAATCGATGGTTGTTTGCTGGATAAACCAAATCTTGGCGCCTGCCAAATAGTTTTGACTCACTCTGTACATGAACCAATATGAAATCAAGCAGTGGCACCATCTGTTAACCAATAACACGAAACCAAACTCATGTACATTCATAATGGTTTAAGTTTCAGATGAATTTATGGTGATAGGGGCACATAACTCGTAGATGAAATCGAATCTGAAAGTGTCATTCAGTGGCTCAATCTATTAACTAATAACATGAAACTGAAACTCTTGAGCATTCAGCACGGAGGATGGACCACAACATTTATTTCAATACGGGTGGGTCGGTGACATGACACGCACACATCAAACATTCGGTTGTACACACTTAATTATTTACTAATTATGCATACTTTAAACAAAATTCAAGGTTTATACAAGAAACATATTCGTGGCTTTCTTGACATAACTTTAAATAAACATATTTCTTAAATGTAATGATGAAAATACACACTTACAATACATGATGTATTTTAAAAAATTGCAAGCCGATCGATTAGGCTAGTACCTTCAAGCATGGTATTAAAATGATGAATGACACGATGAAGTAAAACTTGTGTTTCTGCACGGGTCCATTCGATGGTCAATTGTTAAAGGGAAAAATAATAGAAAAAAAATATTCTTTTACTCGAAGTATTGAAAGATGGTCGTACTTTTTCCCTTTATGAAAACATTGAACTGTGCCTGGAAAGTGCTTCTGCAGTTAGGTGCGTTCACAAGTTTTAAAAATAAATTTCTTGCAGTGGTACCTTGCTGCATTGTCTGGAGTTGTTATGTCGGTAATAGGAACCATCAAAAGAATGTCGGCTTTGACGCAGTTAACAACGGAAAGGACAGTGCAATTACCCTTTATTTATGTGATTCAAGTAAGCGGTTTATTATAGTAAGGCCGAGAGGGTAGACATTGTGCGCGTCTTGGTGCTGGTAGTGAAGAGTTTTAAAGATGCTATTCAACTTTTACCAGACTATGTTTAATGAAGTTTATTACAAAGCAACATTTAAGATGAAATAAACATTTTTAAAACATGTGTGTTAGTTCGAAAATCAATAGAAGTAACCAACGAGTATTGGATAAAAAGGTTTATTATATTTGTAAAAAGTACAATACTGTCATCTATTACGTCACGATCCAAGGATTGTTAAAGTTCAATCGAACACTTAAAGAGTATTTTATTAAACTCAAAAAATCAAATCAAATCAAAAACGAGTATACGGCAAAAAGAAAAACTTGTGGGGCCAGGAGGGAGTGGTACGGAAGAATTAAGTTCGAGTTAGGTTGTCGTTCATCCGCTTCCACAGGCTGACGGAGGTGGCGTTGATCACATGGCTCGGAAGGTCGTTCCAATTCGGGACACCACATCTAGAAAATTAGTATTCCCTGTATTAGTTCTGAAAAATTTTGTGAGAAGTTTCTGATTATGTCCATGCGTATTGGTCACGCAAGCCGATGTGAAGGAGTCAAATAGGATAAGGTCTTGGATAAGATCTTCCCTAATGCGCCACTTGGTAAAGGTAGTAAGTCGCAATTTGCAAAGACGTTCTTCAAAGGGTAACAATCTGATACCTGGTGTGAGTTTAGTTGCCCTGTTTCAATGATTTGCTGGTCTTTAAGTCTAGTGTCATCCCCAATCTGAATACAGCACTCGAGATGTGGGCACACAAACCTCTTGTAGAGAAGAAGAATGATTTCAGTTTGATGGAACGAAAGGTTGCAGCGGTAAAGGTTGCTCCCTCCTTTAAGTCCTTAGTGAAAATAACACTGAGTGATTTTGCTCTACTAACAGCAGGTAAAGAGATACCATTATAAAAATAGGTGGTGCCAGTATTGGTTCTTCCCAAGTTGAGAGCTTCACAATTTGATGGTGTGAAGGTGATATTGTAAGACTTTTGCTGTAATCGTAAGCCTTTTGTTGTAATCATTAGCGATGGCATAGTTTCCGCGCTCAGTCCGTACAGGCAGTCAGTCAGACTGGATGCGCGGCATGTAGCTTTGAGTGTGAAACGCATTGTGTTCAACTGTAATGTTTTGTAGAATGTTTCTTATTCGTGGAATAAACCCAGAATGAAAAGTTATCTGGCGTGTGTTTCTGTATTCGGGAATTGTAGTGTTACATGTCGCACTACAACTGTTTAGCATAACTGAGTTCCCCATACTGTTAACCTAACCTAGACTAACCACACTAATAGTGTTAGGATGTGCTTACCATACATGATAATACTGATACATACTTATCAACATATACATGTGACAGTATCTGGTCACATGACCTGTAATTGTTTATAAAGAAGCCTGTTGCTCATTAAACTTGTCCATTCCTGTGCTTGCATTAAGTGTGTTGAGACTCGTTACTTTACTGGGAGAACCTATGCAATTGGTCTGCCATCAGGACGTAACAGAATGGCGACGAGCCACCCCAGTAGAGTATTATTTAAGATTTTGTAAATTAATTCCCCCATCAACCATCTTCAGTGCTCCGAATTTGGTAAGTTGGCAAATTCACTATTTAGGCTTAATAGTTTAGTGTCCGGAATGAGCGTTAATTGAAATCTAAAAAAAGTAGTTGCTTGTGTGTGTGGAACTTTGTGTGGTTCGTATATATTATATTATAATTCTTTTCCTTATTGCTAGAACAGGGGGAGATATTGCTTAGCCAGTACACAATTTACACAAAGTTTGTGTCCCGATGCAATGCGTTGGTGGTTTTCAACTATCATACTATAATTAGGATAAGCCGGAAAAACGCAAATAAAGTGGGTACTTGCAAAGTGATGTTGCCTTATCTCTACTCTGGCTGACTGGTGAGGTATATTATCATTAGTATTAAAAAACGCTTCAGCGTATAAAATACAGATGTAAGCCTTAAAAAAACTTAAAGCCTTAAAGGAAAAGATATTAGAAAAAAGACATGTAAGCCATCAGCATCGCACTAATACGTGTAAAAGAATCTCCAGCAACCCAAAAAACAAGCTGGAGCTTCTTTTACACGTATTAGTGCGACGCTGATGGCTTACATGTCTTTTTCTAATATCTGTTCCGTTAAGGCTTTAAGTTTTTTATACGCTGAATCGTTTTTTAATACATATATCCATTATTTTTTCTTGTGTCAGCAAGAATAACACAGAAAAGAATACTGTAATCACCCTAAAACAACTGTTATACCAGAGCCTTTTTAATACTCAATTTTAAAAGCTATAAAAATTGAAAATCGGTTCTTTGGTTCGATCTGTAGGAGAGAGCAAAATTTCCCCAACAAGAAGAACAACAATAATTGTAGTCACTTTAAAATAGCTTCAAAAGACCATAGGCCTTCTTCATACCTATATTTTAAGCTGTAAAAGTTGAGCATCAGTTCATTGATTCGATCTTCAGTTGTAGTACTGCTGATGCGGGTCAGAATTTGTGCTAATCATAAACATCGAGCTAAAAGCCATGAAGTTTGGTAGACATCTAAATTCTTAGCTAAAAATCGAGCTAGCTATGAAATCTCTTGAGATACCCACCGAAGGCCCCGTCGTCCCCCAACCATACTCACCTCTACGAGGTTATTGACCAACAAATTCTTCGTGATAGTGCTAAAACGTGAATTGGTGCACAAGTCACTCTTAGCAGTACAAATCGAACTAATTTTGTTGATTATCAACCTCATGGAGAGAACGCACGGATGCACGGTGGCTGTATCTTTAGGGTACCGTATGTAGTTCGATTTCTATTGCTACAATGCATGTATTTATTACGTTCAGCAAGAATTTGTTGGTCATTGATGCTTCATGGGGTGCACAGGAGGGGAGGGGGGGATGCTGGGGGAGGTTTTGGTGGTATTTTATAGGGATCCATGGGTAGTTCAACTTCTACTGCTAGGAATTATTGGTGTACCAAAATGCATGCTTTCAGTACGATCAACAAGAATTTTTTGGGTATCAACCTCATGGAGCGGGAATAGGGGGAAAGCACTGAGGAGCCTTGGAGGATTTCGCGGAAGTTCCATAGCTAGATTGATTTCTACTGCTAACAATGACTTGTGTACAAAATTTCATTATTTTAGCACTATCTGCAAGAATTTGTTTGTCAGGCCTCAAGGAAGGTCCATGGGGGGGGGAACCCCGTTTTGGTGCCTTGTATATTATCTTGACGTAGTTCCATAGCTAGTTCAATTTGATGCTTCACTTCTATGTGGATTTGTGTATTAAATTTCATTGTACCAATTGCAATAATTTGTTGGCGAAGCCGCAAGGTTAAGGAAGTAGAGCTTAGTGGGGGGGGGGCCTTGGGGATATTTCATTGGGGATTCCATGGCTGGTTCGATGTGTACTGCTAAGAATGACTTGTGTGCCACAATTCAAGCATTTAGCCCGATCTGTAGTAATTTGTTGGTCAAGCATCAGAGAGCGCTAGGGGGTCCTTTGGGTTATTTCGTGGGGTTCCATGGTTGGTTTGATTTGAAATGCTAATAATGACTTGTGTGTCAAGGTTCATGCTTTAACTCGATCTGCAAGAATTTATTGGTCAAACCTCAATGAGGGGGACACAGGAAGGCGCTGGGGGCACTTCGGGGTTATTTCATGGGGTTCCATGCCTTTTTCGACTTGTACTGCAAAGAATGACTTGTTTCCCAAATTTCAAGCTTTTAGCTCGATTTGCAAAAATGTGTGGGTCAAACCTCAATGGGGGGGGGGGGCACAAGGGGCGCTGGGCCCCTTTGGGAGTATTTCATGGGGTTCCATGGCCAATTCGATTTATGCTGCTAAGAATGACTTGTGCACCAAATTTCATGTTTGAGCTTGATCCGGTAGGATTTGTAGCCCAAGCCCCTGGGAGGGTGGAGACAGGGTTGGGGTGCTGGGGAGGGGGGCGCTGATGGCCCTTGGGGTATTTCAGGGGAATGGGCATTTCTGGTTCGATTTTTACTGTTAAGAAAGATTTGTGTACCAAATTTCATGATTTTAGCTCGATTTAAAACAATTCGTTACTCCACCTAATGATTTCTGCCCAGTTTTCTACAATAATAATTGCTCTGCCGACGAGATACTGCAGTCACATCAAAATCGTGTTTAAAAGGCCCTGGTCGGTGTTAATACCTACATTTTAAGCTGTACAAATTGAAAATCTGATCATTGGTTTGATCTCTAGGTGAAAGCAAAAGTTCTAGCCCATTTGGCTTTCTATGTAAAGAATATTGTAGTTACATTAAAGTATCCTGCAAAAGGTTCTAGGCCTTGTCTATACCTACGTTTTAAGCTATAGAACTTGAAAATCGGTTCAGTGGTTCGATCTCCAGGTGAGGACAAAAAGTCCCAACAATAACTTTAATGATTTCTGCCCAGTGCTCTTCAATAATAATTGCTCTGCCGACGAGAATACTGCAGTCCCATCAAAATAGTGTTCAAAATGCCCTGGTCGGTGTTAATACTTATATTTTAAGCTATACAAATTGAAAATCGGTTCATTGGTTCGATCTCTAGGTGAGAGCAAAAGTTCTAGCCCATTTGGCTTTCCGTGTACAGAATATTGTAGTTACATTAAAATAGCCTGCGAAAGTCCCTAGGCCGTGTCCATACCTACGTTTTAAGCTACAGAACTTGAAAATCGGTTCAGTGTTTCAATCTCCAGGTGAGGGCAAATAGTCCCAACAACAAGAAGAACAACAACAACAACAAGAACAACAACAAAAACAACAACAAGAAATGGCCATGCTGTGGAAGCCGAACGGTTTGATTGTTGTCATTAAAATTTGTAAAGCAGTGAAAGAGTTACGACACGACCCGAAATACCGAATTTCGTTGGTCTATGTCAATTCTGCGCGAGCCTATAGGAGTTCAAAGTTTGACGTTTAACGTGGAAGTTCATGCTAAGGCTTACATAAGAACCACTACCGCGGTTCTTGAGTCGTAATATCCTAAGAGCTAAGGAAATTATCGATAATTTTTTCAACACGATTGTGTTGACCCCTATAAACTCACGAGTGCTTTTTAGGCAGACATTAATTCCACGAGTGCAAAGCACGAGGGAAATTATCTGCCAATAAATAGCACGAGTGAGTTTAATGGGCTAAAACATGGGTGTTGAAAAAAAAATGTAATAATTTCCAATAGCTCGCGGGGTATTTAGTTAGAGAATTTCTCGTCATTTTTCATTATTCAGCACTCTAAATTACGTATGCAGAATTTTAAAAAAATGATAAAAGTCGCTGCTGCCCTCCAAATATTGGCGCGCCTATTTGCACCACGGCCGCCAGGATTAAAGTTGATATTTTCCGCCGCTGAAGCACTACTTATTGGCGCTCCGCCTCCAAAGATTTTTACTTTAAACTATTGCATAATAATAAATTAGTCAATGTAGTACACATTTTGATTTTTCTAAAATTGCAAGAGTAAGTGAAAAAATAAATAAATACGCACAGTAGTGGAGCGTAATAAATTTCAAAACGGCGCTGAGAATTTGTTGCTACTTTACGTTAATGTTAGGCCTAACGATGCAGTCCGGGTAACGAGCTTCACCACCGGATTCTACGTGCGGCTGCAGGCGTTGCTAGGTTACGCAAACGAACGACACAGTGTGTATTTTGAGAGAAAGGCCTTCCGGATTGTTTTTGGTAGGAAAATACATACTTTTATTTGAAATGAATTCAACAAACGTATCGTAACATGTCAATTGTGTAACGTTTGAAGCGAGTGACTACCGAAAGCGTATCAACTTCAGAAAGTGCGCGCCATGTTTAGCACGGTTTTGCATTACACTGCGTCGACCAACGAAAGCTACAGGATATTTCCTAACTGATTTAGTTTTAAAGTTAGCCAATAAACATCGACTTACAGTGATAACAGCGCAGTAGCTTTCGATAGCTACTGAAGTGTTATCACTGTAAGTCGGTTGTGATTGGGCGAATTTAGTACAAGATCAAGTGAGCAAATTTCTGTCAGAGAAATTCTCAATCTAATTACCTTTAGTTTAGTGAAATTTGTTCGGCTTGCAGGCTGCTTAAGCCGGTGTTGTTGTTTTTTGTTACTTGAGAAGTAAACTAAAACCGTGTGTGTTAAAATCCTAATTATGAAGTATTTTGGGCAAGCAAGATGGTAAAATTAGGTAGGCTAATAATCATGGAATTAGGCCTAGTTGTTAAGCCATTTAATTATGGTCTCGAGTGGCTTTTGCTAAATTGTAGTAATTAAGTACGTCTTATTACTGGTTGACATTTGTATGTCAGTTGCAGGTGAAATTTATATACCACCTGTAGTGGCCATCATTACAGACGTTACTTTAGCAAATGCCGTAGTTGACGTTGCAAGAAATAATTTATTTATTGATCCTAATCTTAGCCTAAGTGCTAGTGATACAGACACAGACGATATGGTGAAACCGTCTGACCTGTTTGCGGAGTTTGACCATGAAGTTGATACATAGGATAAATATTCCACAAGAATAACATATTTCTTTAAAGCAAAGAAGGTTGCTGATGCAGATAAATTAGATATTTTGATGGCATCAGTGGGGAGGGAGATGTTTGATAAGATATTAAATATTATTTTCCCTAAGGTTCCAACTGACTTCACTTATGATGAATTAGTTAAGGCTATTCTAGATGATTTGGAACCACTTCCTTCTGTGGTGTCAGAAAGAGTAAACTTATTCAGAAGAGCTCAAAAGTCGGACGAATCTATTAATCAATATGTTTCAGCTCTTAAATTATTGACTAAGCATTGCGATTTTGATAAAATCAAGAATATCAACAGTGAAATGATTCGTGACAGATTCATAGGAAGAATTTTATCAGAGAAAACTCAAATGCAGCTGTTAAAGAAAACTCTTGATTTAACTCAAACCGTTTCACTTGCTTTGTCCCTGGAATCTGCAGAGGCAGACCAAGTTGAAATACGCTCGACAATCAAAGCTGTTAACTATGTGACAAAACAAAACAAACCTTCGAAGTTTCGTCCAAAAACTGCTTCTGATATTGCTTGTTTTTGTTGCGGATCCCCCGGTCACGTCAAATCAAGGTGTAAATATAAAGATTACATCTGTGTCCGCTGCCATACTAAAGGTCACCTTAAGGTAGTCTGTAGGAAAAGTTCTAGTCAAAAATCATCAAAAGTTAACTCCAAAACAACTCAGAGTTTTACTCCCAAAAGTAAGACTAAGAATAAATACAGTTACCGCAAAAATGTAAATCTGCTTAGCAAAAACGAACAAAACGATTCAGAAAATGAAGGCATTGACATTAATAACAGGTTTGATGAGTCCTGCACGATTTAGAGTCCATAGAGGATTGTGGTTTACAAAATAATACTATCAGAGTGAGCAGCAGCAACGAACAAAGTTCAGATTTAGTTCAAACTAATAAAGTTGTCATAAACCGTATGAAAATAGCTAAATGGTGCATTCCAGTCACTCTGAACAGACTCAAGTGACTCATGGAACAAGATTCCGGTGCAGATGGAACAGTCATCTCCATGAAATGGTATAACGAATACTTTTCAAGTGTGCCATTACTAAATAGCCCATACTCATTTAACTCTTACACCGAAGGGAAGGGAGCGCCATGTTTCTAATTAATTTAGAAGTTACTGTTAACGGCCAAATCGAGCAGTTAGATGCTATGGTGTCCAAATTATATAAGTCAAATTTATTTGGCAGGGATTGGATTTCTGTTTTTCGAGTCGGAAATGATGCCTTTTTTGATCTCCAAACTAAAGTTAAACAGGTAAAGAAAGTTAAATTAAACCCTTCTGTCGTTAACAAAGATGGTTTTCCAGAGCTTTTTGGCCCCGGCTTTGAAAAATTCATAAACTATAAGGCCAAAATACAGTTAAAGGCTGATGTGAAACCGGTTTATCGCCGAGTTCTTACCGTACCCCTAGCATTAAAAGAGGGAGTTAACCTGGCAATCCTGCACCTTATTGACCTGGGTATTCTGGAAGCTGTGGAAACTTCCGAATGGGCGATTTCTCTGGTTATAGTTCATAAACCGAATGGTAACATACGTGTCATACGGGATTATAAAACCACTGTTAATCCAAAACTTGAGGTCGACCATTACCTGGTTCCCACAGCCCCTGAGTTATTTAGCGAATTGTCAGGCAGTGATACCTTTAGTTTGATAGATTTGAAGGATGCCTTCCTGCAGATTGAGTTGGATAAGGAGTCTCAATCTGCTTTAACGATTAACACGCCACTAGGGCTTTACAGATGGCTTTGAGTGCATTTAGGCCTAGCCTCAAGTCCAGGAATATTTCAGCGCGTTATGACACAAGTTACTAACAAAATTCCTAAATGCATGCCGTTTTACGACATTTTGGTCAGTGGCAAGGGACAATCGATGAATCGTTAAACCAACTTCTGACTGCACTTCAAGATGCAGGTGCTAAACTTCGTATTGACAAATGCAAGTTATCACGGCCTGAATATCTGGGTCACATGATTAACGCTGAAGGTCTACATATCTTGCCCGAAGTTATTGAAGCCATTGCAAAGGCCCCAAACCCCACAAACATTCAAGAGCTACGGAGTTTCCTTCGTTTCGTTAATCACTATTCTAAGTATCTCCCAAACTTGGCACACATTCTTGACCCAGTGACCAGGATGGCCCTAAAGTAAAATGAATCTGGGGGGGGGGGGGAGTATTGTGACAAGGTAGTTAAAACTGTAAAAGAACCTTTTGTCAAGTCTAAAATCTTAGTCCATTATGATCCCAAAAAGAAGCTTAAGCTTGTGTGCGACGCAAGTCCGTACGTGGTAGGCTGTAGCCTGATGCATGTAATGTCCAATGGCAAAAGTCGACCAATATCTCTTGCCTCTAGAAAGTTAACAAAGGCAGAACAGGGATATAGCCGTTTTGATCATGAAGCTTTAAGCGTAGCTTGGAGAGTGAAGAGATTTCACGAATACGTTTATGGTCAAAAGTTTATCCTTCAATCCGACCTGAAAGCTCTTCTCTGGATCTTTGGTCCTAAGAATGAATTCCCCAATTGGCAGCAGCTAGAGTCCTTCTGAATGGGTATTCCTATGATTTTCAGCATATACCTGGAAAGGGAAACGTAACTGCTGATGCGTTGTCACATCTCCCCCTCCCCAACGTTGAGGAATTTGAGCAAATGGAGGAGCAGTACAACGTATTAGCATTAGAAACCATTTCTAACTTACCAGTTCTAAATGAAACCTTAGTTGCTGAAAGTTGTAGGGATCTTTTTCTATACAAAGTTTTTAGATACGTTCACCATGGCTGGTCTAATCATTGTGATGACCAAGAGTTACTACCATATATCAATAGGTGTACAGAAATCACTGTTGAATCAAACACTCTATTTTGGGGACTTCAAGTCATTATTGCTTCAGCTTTACAGAAGCAAATGTTAAAATACCTGCACAGCTCACATCTTGGAATTCTTAAGCAAAAAGGTCTCACTTGTGCGAGATTTGGTGGCCTTCAATGGATGCAGTTATTGAGCATAAAATAAAATATTGTGCTAATTGTCAACAGTACAAAGAAAACCAAACACCATGTCCTAAACACACCTGGGAGTACCTGCTCAAAGCAAATACACGTTTTCACGCATATTTTTGTGGTCCCGTGGAAAACTACATGTTTTTATTCATGGTTGGCGCCCACAGTAAAATTCCATTTGTTCACACCTGAAAAAGTGAGAGATGTTATGAATACCGACTTAGCCGAATACGCATAGGATAACCAACGGCGTCGAGTGAGTTCTGCCAACAATCAACAAGAGGTGCAACCACGAGTTATTGTTGCCAGAACTCCCGAGACGCCGTTGGTTTTCCTGCTTATACCAACCGCATATTGTTCGAGTCGTGGCTGCAACAAACAACAAATCGTGCTGACGTTCTTTAATTCACAAGCTTGACAAGTCGACTGTGCGTGCAATAATGTTTACACAAAGACAGCATTGTTATCGCTTGTTTGGTGAAGGGTTCTGTACTCGTGTTTATCGATTGTAACTCGATTCCAAAGTGCCCCATCACCGTTCATACCGCGGAAACTCGACGACAAAGAACCCCTTCAGACTACTTTTCTTAAATTTTTTTAGGAGAAGTGTTTGAAGGGGCGATTCGGCCTTGTGTTTCGGCAGTATGAATGGTGATAAGGTACTTCGGAATCGAGTAACAATCAAGAAATGAAAGAGAACCTTTGTTGGCTAACTGGGTCATTCGACGTTGTGCAATGACGGAGGCTTTCGGAATCTTGAACAGTGAAGCGGTAAGACAATAAACGTGTAATTACAAGACGGAGAGCCAAATGGGGTTCATTAGTGACAAATATTGCCTATTTATTCATTAATTACGTACACACGTGTTTGATAAATAAACATGTATTTGATATCTTTATATTTAACAAATAAATTAAAAATAATCAAAATATAACAGACGGTTGTGTCACATGGCGTCTCTGTGAGGCAACCTTCATTGGGTAGGGTGACCGGGCCCGGGTACAGTCGGGCCACCTGACCCCCCCCCCCCGTTCCGGGGGTCAGGTGGACCCACTGTACCCGGGCCCGGTCATTGAAGGGGCCCACACAGCCTGTAGTGGAGCACTGTAGTGCAAGCCTGTCAGCTTGGTAGGCAGAGAAGTCCTTCAAACGTAAGCAGCCCGGATTAATGAATGAATCGACCCATTAAGCACAATAGTAGCCGACGAATTTTTTAACATAGTGTAACCCTTTTACGATTTCAGTCAGGGGAGAGGGGTCCGCTGTTGTAGTTAGTCCCGGGCCCCTTACTTTGATGTTGGGGCTCTGGTGAGAGCTATCCACGAACTAATTTGTTTTAGTTTTCAAGTAGAACTGGTGTTGAACGATTGTATTGTTGTGATCCCGTAGGAATTTTATGATTTTGTTGTATTATATTAACATATTTGAAATGCAAATCAATTAATTTAAATTGACAAATAAACATGTATTCGAAAGCTCTATATTTAACAAATAAACAAAAAATAATCAAAATATGACATACGGTTGTGCCAGCATAGCATTAGGCTGCTCTGGGAGGCAACCTTCATTGGGTAGGGTGAGAGCTATCCACAAACTGATTTATTTTAGTTTTCAGCATACCTTATTACCTGATCGTTAGCATGTGGTTTGAGTCGTGGCTACGTTGCTGGTTATGATTTATGGTGTATTTTATGATTTATGGTGTAATTTATGATTTGTGGTGTATTTTATAAGTTTGTTGTGTTATGTCAACGTATTTCAAATCAAATAAATTTAACGGAAAATCGGTAGGAAAAACAAAGAAATATTATTCATAAATTGGTTTGGTTATATTACTCATAAATATAAAAAAGTATTAAAAATAGGCATGAATAAGTATGAAATTTGTTTGTGTCATTGCATTCTAGCTTGATTCCGAAATACCCTTTCAGACAACGAAACTATTCTTTCGACAAACTTTCCTTTGGTTCATTGTTGGGGGGGGGGGGTTCTCAGAGAATCCACTAGTGGGTTCTCTCAACAATGGCTTTGTAAGAAAGGTTCATTGTTCGGAATCCACACCGAGAATTATATGCGTGTGGTGTAAGGATTAATAGACACTCTTGTTACAAACAATGGCCCTCAATGCTGCTCTAGTTTGTTCCAGGAATGGCTAAAATCCAAAGGTATTCGACACCAGACAGGGCCTAGTTACCCGCCCTGGATCAACGGGTTAACCGAGGTTTTTGTAAAAAACTTTAAAAAGATCTATAAGGCTGCAAGAAGGGATGGCCTCGAAGTACAGGATAGCATAAATGCATACATAGAATCTAGTAGGATTACACTACGTACCACCACTCAAGCAACAGCTGAAAAACTTTATTTTAATCGTGACTTTAAATCACGTCTTGACTTGTTGCTTCGAGAATGATCCTATAGCTAAGGTGAAGGAGCGCTAACCAAAACAAATTAAGGGTTCACAGAATAAACCGTCAAGTTCCTAATTAACACACCCGTGTGGTATAGAAATTTCAGCTGCACATCTGACAAATTATGGTTGCCCCGAATTATAAATGCTATTTTAGACCATCAAATTTACGATGTCTTAACTGAAAATAATGTTGTAGTTGGAAAAGCAAGAGATCACATAAGATTACATGTGTCAGAAAATAACACCCAAGACTCGGTAAATCCTGTTGCAGCGTTGTCCTAACCAGCACACGAAATATCGCTAAGCGAAGCACAAAAACCAACAAAAACAGCACTGAATAAAAAATCAGCTAATTACTCAGGAAGCACGTTTTTGGAAAATAAGCATTCTTCAGTTCCCAAGGCAAATCACGAGGTCTCCACGCCTGCCAATTGTAGAACACGAAAATCTATTGGTGCACGTAAGCCCAGTTTGTTGACACCCGAGGGAAAGTCAATTAAGTCACCTGAGTACCGAAGTTCCCGTCAACAACCAATCTCCGTCCAACAGTGGTCGTAGACGTCATCGCTTAGCGTCTTCACCAATCACCGAGAAGCCAGCAGGTGTTGTAGCAGTCAATGCTAGTGTTGCAGAAAAATTACCAAGCATATTGTTCCCGTCCAACAGTGCACTCTCACGAGAATTAGAAGGAACAGAAAACGCCTCAACATCACAATTAACACAGCGTATCCCAAAACCCATTGCTAAGAAGCACGGTAAATGCAAGGTTATTTCACCAGTTCAAGAAATTCAAACCAAATCTGAAACTAAAAAATGTTCATCAGTTTTAGGACGCCATAAGAGAGTTAGAAAAGCACCGGATCGTTTGAATTTATAATAAATAACTAAAACCGTAGCACAATAATTAACGTAGGCTGTAAAATTGTTGTTTAGTAACACGTTCTTTGTTAATCCAAAAGGGGGTTATTTTAAAATTGTGCCCTATCGGAAAAAATGTCGCGTTCACGTTGCTTGTGTCCTGAATTAACAAGGTCTATTTTAATTGTTGTCGTGGGACAAACATGTTGCGTACTAGTTGCTTGTAAGGAAAATTGATTCCTTGATTTTAATCCTTTGTTTTTTTACTTTCACGGCATAACATCACGTCTTGTATGCTCTGGAGCAAATAAAAAGCTACACAAGTAAAAAGATGTTCAACAGTTGCCGCTACAAAATTCCGAGTGGCTGCAAACTTTTCAATGTTCTGGGAGAGAAGCCTAAAATATCCGAAATCTCGCAAAGTTTGAAAAAAAAAGTTGAACACAGCCATTGTTATCTTTAAAAATAAAGCAAGCTTTAATGATGAAAAACGTAAGGAAGCCGACAATTTTCAAGCTATCCTAAAAAATATTTTTTTTAGTTTTACAATGTTAATATTAAGGATTATCAGCTTTCAAAAACGTCAGCTAATTCACGTTGAAAGCGATTTGACAGATCATTTGCTCTCCTTAAAATTAAAAACTCACTTCTTAAAGGTATTAGTGCACTAACTTTTAATAGACATATATGTACAATAAAAAAATAGATAACTGATTGATTCTTTTGTTTCAGGTAGTTAAGAATTTTTTTTTCACTGTCGTTAGTGTAGTGTCATTACATGTGGCACTACAACTGTTTAGCATAACTGAGTTCCCCAGGCTGTTAACCTAACCTAGACTAACCACACTAATAGGGTCAGGATGTGCTCACATGATAATACTGATCAGTAATTGTTTATAAAGAAGCCTGTTGCTCATTAAACTTGTCCATTTCTGTGCTTGCATTAAGTGTGCTCAGACTTGTTACTTTACTAGGGAAAACCTACGCAATTGGTCCACCATCAGGACATAACAGGAATATTGGCCCAAGGTCCCCATTATATTTGGCGCCTCACCATTATACTTGGCGCCTTAAAGAGACTCGAACCCGTGAAATTTTTTTTTCGAATGATTTTCGACAGTCTTTGTCAACGTTTCTCTCCGACCGTAGGAGATGGCATTCTACTGGATTATTTGTTGTACTCATGTGTAAGGAGAACAGAAGAATAGTTTGTTGTACTCGTGTGTACGTAGTGCCATCCGATGGATCGTAATTTGAGCCCTATGTGACCATCGTGAACCCAAAGAACGTTCGATCGTGAACGACTGTGTTCAGCTCGTGATAATTTTGCCATCGTCCTTGTGTGTGCTTCGTAACAAGGTTGGAACGCAGCAGGTGCATTCCTATAAACTGCTAGTATGTACATAAAAAACTTCGGCTAGAATTGGACGATGATGATGTTTTGGCAGCAAATTTTGGGTAGAAATGTTTATATTAAGGGCTGTGGATGGCTGTGAACGTTTAATTATGAACTTGTTGAATTCGCAGGAGAAATATGTGACATTCGTTCAGATCCTAGTGAGTAATAGTAAAAGCGTACGAAGTACCATCAGGCTGCCATCTTGGATTATGACGTCATACCGGAAGTGACGTCACAATTGGAAGTCACGTGACTTCCGGTTTGAGACTTTTTTCTAGTTTTTCACGTTATTTCCGGTTTTTGTCGTCATTTCCGGCCTCAGAAAGTGAACGTACTACAACACCGGAAGTGACATCATTTTGGATCCGCCAAATTGAATAAATGACGTCACAAACCGGAAATGATGTCAAAAATCGGAAATAGGCATTTTTTCTACTGGAAATGATGTCACAATTTTTTGGCTTTACCCATCTTTACCCTCATTTACCCTTCTTACTGTATTTACCCTTCTTTACCCCCCCTTACATATTGAAAACACGAGAAAGTACTCGGAGTGGCCGAGACATTTGAAAGTGTTAGAATATCAGAAAAGAAATTGACAAGTAAACCATTCAACTACAACTAACTGTTTTATTCATCGTCACACAAACAAATTACATCACAAGTATGGACTTGGCATGTATGTACATGTTTTCGAATTCATCATGGGAAAAAGGAAGGAATGTACCATTCCTATCTATGTAAGCAAACGCACTAGTACTATCACATGAAGAAAACAAAAGAAAATCAGATGCAATAAAACTTTCTGTTTTACAGTTCAAAACATCTTTAGTGGAACAAACGGATGACACAAATAGATGTTCTTCAGTCGTCTGTTGGGACATACGTAGAACATCCAAAGTCAATAGTACTGAATTCAACAGTAAAAACAGCAAAAAGAATGTCTTAAAAAACCATGGATGCTTAGCAGCTTCGAGTAACAGCCGATATCCGTCCATGACAACACTGGCTCAAGAAATGTGTTAAGTTAAAAGTTACACACATTACACACAGTATGTTGAATTGGAGAGGATGGAGGGGAGCTATGGGACTTTTCTTTCATATTATTCCCTTCATTTTGTCTGTAACGGGACGAAAAATATACCTCCTTTACATTTTCATGTTATTTGTTTATATTCATTTTATTATATTTAAAAAGTTAAAAAAAGTATCTTCTTAGACTTCTTCATATGTAGCAAACATGGCTTGTAACCTAAGAAACGGAAAAAACAAACAAACTGGTGAGCTAATAAAAGCTAAAAATAATACAAAAGACCAACAAAGAAGTTAGATTAATTAATAATAAAAATAAACAAACAAACAAACATGCAGCAACATGCCAATCGAAATGACATAAATTTCTTCAACACACATTTCTAAAACATGAGAATGAACGGGTTCAAAATGGACCTCATCATCAATTATCGAAATGAGGCCCAGGCAAAATTAAGTCACCTACCTTCCCTCTACACAGAGCACATCGCACAATGTCTGCACAACTCACAAAATGTAGACATTACAAATCTGCTCGTATCAGCAGTAAAATGTAATTGCATCGATATAGGACTAACACGCACTAAAATAATAACAAACGAAAATATCAACACAAAACAAACGTAAAATAAAAGTGGACTAAAAGAGGAGCAAATGATCAGGTGTTGAAAAGCAAACGCCGTCTGATCGCTCAAAGTAGACTGTAAAGTAACATAAAATAAAAGAAACAAGAAAAAATAACGTAAAATCAAAAGATCTAAAATTTAAACGTCGAAATAAAAGAAACAAGACAAAAATAACGTAAAATCAAAAGATCTAAAATTTAAACGTCATAGGCCTAACTCCAATACGTCTGAAATAGTATCGTCTTCTCGCTCAAGGTGGACTGTAAAATAAAAAAAAGAAACAAGACAAAAAATAACGTAAAATCAAAAGATCAAAAATTTAAACAGCATAGGCCTACCGCCAATATGTTCCGAATAGTAATTGGTTGTAACCTTTCACATGTCACGAAGCAATCGTCTCCCTGTTATAAAAGGGAAAAAAAACAAACTAACGTGTGCTTCAGGCAAACAACATCTGACCGGTCAAAGACGACTGTAAAAATAAAACAAAGAAACACAAACAAAAATCACGTAAAATCAAAACAAATTCAAAAAAGCTGGAAATTCTTAAACTCACTTTTATCATATTCCAAAGGTTAACTGTCAGCACCATTCCTTTACAAGTGAAACCGGACGAAATATTTAGGCCTGCAATACAACATTTTTGACAAACTAAGGTAAATCATTTTCAAAAATAATAACATGCTCGGGGTCACTACCATGTAAATGGGGTATATAAATGGGGTAAATTTTGGATGGACCTTTGTGAAGCTGAACGAGCATAATGTAGTATACGGGTTTTCTAACGCTGATCTAAATCTCTTCAAGTATTGTGACGGACTGTGAGCATAGCTAAGGAAAAAAAACTAGGACGGGCAGTTTTTCTTAGCACTGTGAGGAGGTCAGGCTCACAGAAGCGATGAAGGGCGTGGTTTTTTTTCTTCATTAATAAAAATGTGTCTATTTCTTGTTTCTTCTTTAAAGCCACATACACCGATCGTATATTTTCGTTGTAACAAAATGTCTAGCCCCAATTTGTTACAAATCTAAATACACGATCAATTTCAGTGAGTTACCTAACTTAAATCGATTCAGAAATGTCCTATGTCAATATTTTTGGACTAGAAAAAAATCGACGTTACGACTTTCTTTTTTTCGAAATTAGTCGGTAATGGAGTGGAACAAGTCACGTAGGTTTTTCACTGATCATCTGAAAATTTCCTTACGTCAGTTCACATTTATACTGCTCGAACCATATTGAAATTTCTAGGTCGTCCTTCCCAGAGGATGTGCATGGTCTGTGTGACGTAGTAGACGAGTTGAGCCTCAAGGTTTATGCTAAATAGGTCGATTCGTTTTACCTCGCTGTGTTGCTATATTTTCTTCAACCTAGAAAATGTCCCTCCTACACATAAGAAGCAAAGGCAAGCAGATGACGGGCCAAGTGTCTTTTATTGGTGTGAAGTTTTTAATACATATTACACAACCATCACAAACGGCAATACATAGTTGTGTCGTAATTATGCCAAACAAGAAAGTTAGAATAATACACGTGTTTGCTTGTATATATGAATCTGTACTCCTCAGTCGTTTGTTGGAAAATACACATAACGTTTAAAGTCAGAATTAAACAGTAAAAACAGCAATACAAACTAAACATACAAAAAATAAGCTATTGTTACCTCTTGATGCTAATGACAGAATGACATGATTCAGCATGGCGCAGTTTTTGCATGATGTTGATAAAAATATTTATTGCAATCCTCCTTTTACCTGATACAAGTGAAACTGGAAAGATGTAGGGCTACAATACAACATCAAGCAAGAACAGGCGCCATGTTGAATCACATCATTCTTTTTTCATTAGCGACCTTATTTGGTGCATGTTTATCAAAAATTCGTTGATGCTTCGAAACATCCTTGGTTTTTAAGACTTTTAGAAAAGGTCACACATACAAAATCATGAAGAATAGTTCACCTGGACGTTAAATAGTAGAACAATTGGAGCGTAAAAGAATATTTTTCTTCATAAAGCCGTCTTAAAGAACTTCCAGGTGGATCGAAATTATTTCAAAAAAATGAAGGTAGCAGTAAATAAAAAAGAAAATTACAAAAACACACGTGTTTATCACTTTAGCATACTTTTTAAGACCGATAGCAAAAGAATATTTTTCGTCATAAAGCCGTCTTAAAGAACAATTTACAGTTCTCTTAAGGCGAGGTCATGGCAACAAATATCTCTTATCACTGCAATAACCAGCGGTAGTCCAGTAGGGCTTTTTTTCTCAAAAAAACTAATACAAAAGACTAGTCAATTTCGTAAAGTTAAAATTACTACATGTGTTTCTTGCACTTAAAACTACCTCGATGGTTCAAATTACCCATTTTTCAGTTACTGGAGGTAAATAACATCATTCACAACAGACAAGGCTTCACTGCAACGCTGAAAGAATGAATTAAAAAATTATTGGTAGGGAGAGGGGGACAACTGTCTTAAAAAACCAAGGATGTTTCGATGCATCATCGAACTTGCGATAAACATATGCTAAATAAGTTATTGCTACAAACTAAACATGCACAAAATAAGCTATTGTCACCTATTGGAGGTAATGAGAGAATAACGTGATTCAACATAGCACCCGTTTTTGCATATCGTTGATAAAAATGTTTACTACAAACCTCCAAACCTCCTCCTACCAGATACAAGTAAAACTGGAAAGATATAGGCCTACAATACAAAGTCATGCAAAACAAGCGCCATGTTGAAACACATCATTCTGTCATTAACGAACTTATTTTGTGTATGTTTATCGGAAATTCGTTGATGCATGGAATCATCCTTGGTTTTTAAAGACGACTAGAAAAGATTGCACATACAAAACGATGAAGACTAGCTCATCGGGACGTTAATAGTAGAGCAATTGGAGTGTAAAAGAATAGTTTTCATCATAAAGCCGACTTAAATAGCTTTCATAATTTACAGTTCTCTTAAGGAAACGTCATGGCAAAACAAATATCTCTTATCACTGCAATCACCATCGGTAGTACAGTAGGTCTTTTTATTCCTCAACATAAACGTTTCATCATGCAACACGGTCACACCAGCCGACAGCGAAAGCCACTGGCTATTGTACACGAGGTTGGATCATCTCATTATGCGGTTTGGGGGTGTTTCAGTGCTTTACACAAACTCAATAGTGAGTTTCATATGTTAGTACGTATACCCATTCTACCTCTACTTCATAATAGACTCACCCGCTGCGAGTCTTTCAAATAAAAGAATAAAAGAAAAAAAATACATGAAAGGATATTAACAGGACGGAAAGCCATGGAGCTCGATGGGTTAAATCAATACAGATGTAAACCTATTTAAGTTACAGTTTGTACTTATATGTCAGACTGCATGAGCGAGGATTCGATTCCACGACCTTTGAAATCAAAGACCAAGGTCCTACCGTTGAGCCATCCTTCGAAATTTGTACTGTATAATCAACGACGGGAAATAGCAAACACTTACCATTTTAATTCCTTCATGAATGCCAAACAAAACACACTGAATTCTATATTCATTTTTATTAATTGTGTATTCGTACGTGTTTGATAGTGGGTGTCGCTGATAGTTTCAAAAATGAAAGTTTTGTGAAGAAAAATTAAAAGAATATCTTTAAAAAAATATAAACGACGAGGACCTGCACGTCATAGACGTGTTGAAACGATCAACGATGGGAAGGATGTGGACTGAATAATTATATAGATAAATAAAGGGTTCCCGGTTGACCTACTTACTTTCTCCCAGTTAGTTGTTGCACTAGCAACGTAATCAGTCACGACCCGAGCATGTCCGTACCTGTAACAATTCATTTATTTATTTTAATCTTTCACTTCATAAAGTTCTTATCTTTTACCACATGAGTTACATAAAAGGATATTAACAGGACGGAAAGTCAATATGCTAGAGATGGGTTAAATAAATACAGATGCAAACCTATTTACGTTGCCTTTTGAACTATTTGGTTATATTCAGTCACCTTTCACGTGTGTTGTGTGTTCACAACGCAATCCCGAGGATATGAACTAAGACACCTCCAACCGTATTTTGGGTAGGATAAACACAGTAAATTATAAAAAAAGTAAAACGAATACATAGTTTGTAGTTTAAACAAAGAAACATAACGGAGCCAAGTTTGTGAACACCTAAAATGACAAGTGAGCAGCAATTAGGAAGGGGGAAAAATACCAACCATCCTCATTTGTGATGCTCTTGTTTCTTTCTTATTTTAAATAGTAAATCAAAAACCTCCTATCAATGTTATCACTTAACGAAAAGAATTTTTGTAATGTTACGACTTTTTTGTTGTTCCATCATTACTTAACTACAGATAACAAACGTGTAACATTTGAGTTTAAACAAAGAAACACAACGGAGCCAAGTTTGTGAACACCTAAAATGACAAGTGAGCAGTAAATAGGACTTCAAATGTTC
>JAHWFP010081597.1:1963-15852 GCA_023313725.1 Lithobius niger
CACATTCTGCCCCGTGCCCCCTCCCAGGGGCTTTGGTAACAAATTCTTACAGATCAAGCTAAAATCATGAAATTTGGTGCACAAGTCATTCTTAGCATCATAAATCGAATCAGCCATGGAACCCACATGAAATACCCACAAAGGGACTCTAGCAACCCCCTGTGCCCCTTCACTGAGGTTTGACCAACAAATTCTTGTGGATCGAGCAAAAAGCATGAAACTCTGCACTCAAGTCATTCTTAGCATTACAAATCAAACCAAGCATGGAACCCCCATGAAATGTCCCAAGGGGCCCCGTAGTGCTCCCCTGTGCCCCTTCTCTGGTGCTTGACCAACAAATTATTACAGATCGGGCTAAACGCTTGAATTGCGATACACAAGTCATTCATAGTAGTACAAATTGAACTATCTATGGAACCCCCTCGAGATACCGTATACGTCCGAATATAAGACGCCTCAAATATAAGACGAGTAGTATTTTTGGGCTCGCATGTTCCAAATACATAAATGGCTGTGATTATAAGACGGATGACTTTAGCAAGGCTTTCGTAAGGTTTGGTATAACATTTATTCGTTTGTATACTGGTAAATTCCCCTGGTCCTGGATTTAAAACCCAAAATTTTAATAATAGCTTCGCCTCGGGACCACTTCCTGAGGCCTTTTTCAATACATATTTAGTTTTTGCTAAATAATCTAAAAACTATTTGGGCAACTGGCACGAGATTAGCACCATTGGATAGCTCTCGGAAAAACGATTGAAATGGTGTATTCAAACGTCAAAATCGGCCAAAATTTGACCGAGTTATGGATTTGAACGCGAGTATAAGACGATGCTGCTATTTTAGTGGTGTGAATTTGAAAAAAAGTACCGTCTTATATTCGGAAATATACGGTAATCTTCAAGGCAACACAATGATCCCCTCCCCTCCCCGTGCTCCCTCCTTGAGGCCTGACGAACACATTCTTCCAGATAGTGATAAAAGAATGAAATCTGGTACACAAGTAATGTTAGCAGTAGAAATCAAACTAGCTATGGAATTTACGCGATATCCTCCAAGGCCCCTCGGCTTCCTCCCTATTCCCGGTCCATGAGGTTGATTTCCGAAAAATTCTTGTTAATCGTACTGAAAGCATGCATTTTGGTACACAGATCATTCCTAGTACCAAAAATTGAACCAGCCATGAATCCCCATGAAATATCACCAAAGCCTCCCCCAGCATACCCCCCTACCTGGGCACCCTATGAAGCATCAATGACCAACAAATTCTTGATGAATGTACTAAAAGCATCCATTGTAGCAGTGGAAATCCAACTACACATGGAACCCCATGAGATACACCCACCCCTGTGCTTTGCTTCCCTGTGTCCTCTCCATGAGGTTGATGATCAACAAATTCTAGTTCGATTTGTACTGCTAAGAATGACTTGTGTACCAATTCACGTTTAGCACGATCAGCAAGAATTTGTTAGCCAAAATTCGTAGTACTACAGGTGAATGTGGTAGAGGAACAGGAAGGGGCGTTAGCGGATATCTCGAGAGATTCCACAGCTAGCTCGGTTTATTAGCTAAGAATTGACTTGTGTACCAAATTTCAAATGCTCGATGTTCATAATTAGCCCAAATTCTGGCCCGTAACAGCTGTACTAATCCTGAAAATCGAACCAACGAATAGATGCTCAATTTTACAACATAAAAAAAAGTATGATGAAGGCATATGGCCTTTTGAACGCTATTTTAATGTGACTACAATTGTTGTTGTTGTTCGGGAAATTTTGCTCGCTCGTAGAGATCGAACCAAAGAACCGGTTTTCAAATTTTATAGCTCTTAAAATTGAGTATTAAATAGGCTTTCTTATAGCGGTTAGTTTAAAGTGATTACATTCTTTTCTGTGTTATACTTGCCCAGACAAAAAAAAATAATGATTATTTAATAGTATTAAAAAACGCGTAAGCGTATAAAATACGGATGCAAGCCTTAAAAATCTTAAGCCGTAAAGGAACAGATATTAGAAAAAAGACATGCAAGCCATCAGCGTCGCAGTAATACGTGTAAAAGAATCTCCAGCTTGTTTTTTGGGTCGCTGGAGATTCTTTTACACGTATTAGTGCGACGCTGATGGCTTACGTGTCTTTTTTCTAATATCTGTTCCTTTACGGCTTTAAGTTTTTTAAGGCTTACATCCGTATTTTATACTCTTGAGCATTTTTTAATACTAATCTTAGTACAATCTCTTTGTCTGTTGAGTATCTTGTGGTTGTCTCTCCTTTTTTACGTCTTACACTATTCACATTTCGTTTTGCCTTCTTGGTCTGGATGTTGATGAGGCTGGCTGGAGAGCTTCATTTTAGGAAGGTGGTTTCTGTCTTGGTTGAGGATGAGTGTTGGACGGCCATTTCTTCTACCTTCATCTCTAGGGACCCGTACTTTCCGCGATATTTTAAAGCAAAATTTTGCGATATTTGTTGCGAGAATTTTTAAAATGTGCGGTAGGAAAAGGTAATTTTGCGATATACCATGTTGCAAGATTTGCTGAATTTTGAAATACCAAAAATAACATCACAAAATTGTTAACAGAAAATAGCCTAAAATAGGCCTCATAAGTGGTGTACAATATGAATAAAGTTTAAAAAATTTAAATTCTACTTCAAAACAGCTGCCAGTAACGAACAGAAGACCTTATTTTACTGCAAAGTTAATAAAATTTTGATGAAAAGTAAGTCATAATTTATTTGTTCGGGCAAAAATTGCGAATTTTGCGGGAAAATGGAAATTTTGCTATCGCATATTTTCATTTTTGGCTCAGCAAACAGTGTACACCTTCCCAATTGAAAAATGGGGTCAAAATTCTTATTAGTAAACAAGTTGCGAATTTTGCGATTTCGCAAAATCGCATAAAGTACGGGTCCTTATTCATCTCCCAAAAGAGCAAAGTTTTGACATTTACTAGGAGGTTCAGGGGTATACAATTTAAGTACTTGTAAAGGAAGAATTTTTTTTTGTAGTTAATTTCTTTGTTGTTTGAGCCTTAAGTCACCTGAAGCAATTTAACCCTTTAATGCCCATGCCAAACTGGATTTTTTTTTTAAGTCCCATATGATAGTTGGGTCGGTCGCGGGATTCGATCCGCCATTCACTTGGTTTGCAGACGAGGACGCTGACCACTGGGCTAATGCTGCTCGCTTTACTCGGGGTCCCCAGGGACCCCCTCATAAAGCTCGCGTTGCGTGTTGGGACTTAGTTTTTTGCCGTTCAGCAGCCGTCCATTTAAAGGGACGCCAGGCTATAAAGGGTTAATGCTCGTGTGGCTGAACCGGCTCAATTTTGAACATTACCAGAGATTTTAGAGGGAAAAAATATCTGACTTCAAATTGATTTTTAGAATGGCATTTGTAGGCAGCAAAATCAAACGAGGTGTTGAAAATAGAAAAACAAATAAATCATCTTTAAGAGTGAAGTGCAGCCTTCTTACAGAGAATTGTTTAAATTTGCAACTTTTTTTCCCCCGCTTCTCTACAGGGAGATCCTAAACCTGGCCGATTGTCAATGACGTTTCAATCAAGTTTGACACCAATACAAGAACTGCCAACACCTTTTACCAGTCCAGCAGCCGGAGGGAAAAAGAACAAGAAAAAACCTTTAGGTATGGTAATAAAAAGTCGAAAATTTACCAAACAAAATACTAAAGTAATAAGTAGAAAGCAGCCCAACTGCTGAAATATTAGCCTCACATCTTGGTTACTAACGGAAGCCATTATTGTCAGTCGTGTAGCATGCAAAATAGTTCTTCGAAATACTGGTAGGACTAAAAAATAGCTGATGGCACCTGTGGCGATCTTGCATACAATTGCCGCAACAATTAGTAGTTCTCGGGGGAAACTTTGCCGCTAGGTTGAAGTCGAGTAACATGCAAAAAAAATATGATGCAACTACATTTTTTGCACTATAATCAAAACTCTTTGTATTATCAAAGAATTAATTTACTTTAACAGAAACCAGAGTTACGAATGCAGCCTTAATGGCCCAGTCAAAAATAAAAACTGATAATTCCAGTTCTATGTGCCGACAAATATATCCATTACCTGTAATTTTAGCATTCTTGTTCTCGAATTCTCTTTCCCGTAGGCCTACTGCCTGCCAGCTCGGTAACCCCATTGGGCATGTGGCAGCGCACCCTTCCTATACAAGCGCCTCAGTGCGACCGTGCTGCTTCTTCTCTAGCGTCCCACGGTGTGTGGATGTCTTTCGCTTTTTCCCGCTTCCAGCTAGCCTTTTGCAATGTGTTCCTGCTTGTCCTTCTATTTTCGGCTTGCAGCCCCTTGCGTTTGCAGCTAGTTTTCCGTCGACCAACAGCTTCTCTTTTGGACCACAAGTTCTCCATTGGATTCTCCGCAACAGGTCGCCCTTTCGGTTAGTTTCCCCTGTCGCCAGCCAGTCTTCTCCGCTCTCTGGGCTGTCAGGATTAACCTCAACCTGTCGTCTTTCGGCACCAGCCAATTCGTCACCGCATTTTTCATCTGACACTTCTTCCGTTCCAGAGGACCAAGACGGTTTCGTCGACCATTTCGTCTTCCGCATTTGACAACCACGCCATGATATCTACTTGTTGTGCTCCTGCCCCCCCGTGCAAAAGGGCCAGTTTCTGGTTTCCACTGTTGTTCCCCGGACGACTGCTTTCCTGCTAATTTCAACAATGTCCTCCGATTCTTCTTCAACTGAAGACCCTGTTCCTCCAGTTCAACTACTAAATGTTCCTGATCCCAAGTCATGTGGTGCATCGGCTTTACAAGGTAACAGGTGCATTTTGACTCGCCCCCGTGCTGTCAGTATCTGCCTTTCCACCTCACTTAAATGGTGCCTGATTCGTGAAAGACAAAAGGAATCTTGCATGCGTGCTGCTAGGCATAAAGGACAATTAGCTTATACACGTTCACGTTCCTCTTCGTACACCTCCGATTCGCCCAAATCTACCGTTGTGCCTCCGGTATCGTTCCGTCCTCCGTCCGGTAGCATGATCGCTGTCGCTGGACCTTCGGGACTTGTCATAAACTTTCTTTGTCTCGGCGAGTTCCTACCATGCCACTGAGTCTTCGTATCAAGACTGTGCGTCCCTTCAAGGCTTCTTCCCGATCACTGGACCCTGCTACTGTTCTCCCTTCGGCCTCTCACTCCGGATGCGATCTCTCTGCACGACGTTGTTTTACTGACGCTTCTGCCGAAGACTCCGCTTTCTCGCCCGGCCGGTTTGGTTTCTCCAGCCTCGACTCCGCCAACCAGCTCCGTTTCCTTCCGCTTTAGTACTCCGCTCGACCTTAACGCGAGGTTTGAATCTCTCGGTTAGAGATATGGAGAAAGTCGATGCGAACATTCGGTTTATCCTTTCCATCGCTGCGACTTTTTCTGCTGAGCTGTCATCCCTTCGCTCCGAGAACTCTGAATTGAGTGCCCTTCGTGCCGTCGCTGATTCCACTGCGACCTTACAAAACGAACATCTTCTCCAAGCCACAAATGTAACTCTTTCAGATGATCTAGAACAGTTACAAGAGCGCCACCGTTTCTTGCGTGTCAATTATGCGTTGTTGAAGCATAAGATACCCTGGGTGTCGCCCGTCCCCACTTCTCCTCCATGGTGGGCCTTTTATTGCTCACGGTCCCGGACAAGGAGGCTGCAGTGCGGTCCTACAAATCTCCGTGTCCGATCTCCACGGGCCTGTCCACCTTTGTCCCCTGCCGCCTTGGCTAGTCCAGCCGCGGAACTACAACTAGATGTCCCTTCACCACGGCCCCTTCCACCCTCACTCCTCCGGTGCAGCCTGGCTCCGAATCTCCTTCCGCTGTGCCCTCTTCCACCACTAATTGTGCTTTGGTTTGGTCAAGGATCAACTTACATACAACTCGGCCATTACACTAATTCCGTCTGTGAGTTGCTCTGCTCCAGTGTGCTGTCCTTTCGCTGTTCCGCGTCACTGGACTCTATATCATAGTTCTTCACTGCACCTTTGTGGACCACTGCCAACATGACGTCTTGTCTGTTTAACCCAGTCCCCGTGCGCTGTCACACTTGCGCCATCTGCACCGTGTTCCGCTTCGAGACTTGTAACGTAACCCTTGTGCTCCTGATGATCTTCAAGCCATTGTCATGCTTACCCTGGTACATCACTGGCTTTGATCCCCGTCTGCCTGTTCTGGCCTGCGCCATCCTTCTGCTACCTGTGCACCACCATTTTGGATTCCGACTTCTACTTGTCTGCTTCCTCTTTATGCTTACCAATGCCGCATTGTGATTCCGTCTGTCACTTCTTTCCTGCACCAAGGTAAGGGGATTTCATTTTTTTGCATGAATCTCGTGCCTTGTCACAAGGTGACGGACCATCAGTTGCTTTTCCCAGTCCACTTCCAGCACCTTTTGTTTCATCGCTCCATGGGACTGTGGTTCCCGGAGTTTCAGGATTAGGCGCTGTAGGTTGTCTTCACCAGGATATGTTCCGTGGGATCGCCGGTTCGTACTGCGGGTCTACTGAACCTTACCCGCTGTCAAGTTGACAAATTCTGCTTATGAGAAAACAGGTAATGTACATTTTGGTGGCTATAAAAAGACTAAAAACCAGAGCCTGAACCTGGTTGATTTTAGTTTTATTGCCTATACATTACCTTCCACGAAAAACTGAAGACCCGAAATTTTCTAATTTCAAGTTTTCTAGTTAGCACCCTTCAGAACCAGGAGAGGACAGAAATTTTCCCGCTTTATTACATTTGATTTTTGTCCTCTCCTGGTTCTGAGGAGTGGTAACTACAAAAGTCAGACTTAGACAATTTTGGGTTGTCATTTTTTTGTGGACCACCCTGTATTGAGGAACCTGATTCTGGTCCTGTGCAGTGAGATTGACCAGTCTTCACGGTAGGGAAGACAACTTTCAAGCTAATGGAATAAGGGCTCGAAGAGGGGGAAAACTGCTAATGAGAAAACGGTGTATATTTCGTATAGGCAATAAAAACTAAAATCAACCAGGTGCAGGCCCTGGTATTTTAATCTTTTTGCTTCGTCAAGATTGTGCCCTTCATTGTCGGCTTGCTAATTACCGATTTTTCGGCACTTTTACTTTGGTTTACATTCATGTTGACTTACTTGACTGAATCTTGACTGGTAGTGGTGCGTGCGCGTGTCTCATCCGTAGCCTGACGAAGAGAACCCGTTTAGAAGTTTTCGATAATTTGCTAGTTTGAGGTAAAACTGGAATTTTTGGTGTTGCGTACGTCACAGTAAGTCAACATTGTCGGCTTCGCATTGCCTGTCGTTCCCTCGCATTCATAAGACCTCAACTCTTCCTCAGTCTTCTGGTCCGCTTCGATCCGACTATTGTCTCTCCCAGCTCACAACCACTTTGCCAAGTCTCCAGGACAGCAGCCATCTTCATCTGTCGATCTTGTACGTTTTGGGAATACCAAATGTACCTCCAGCATGCATCATGAACCGCCTAGTTGTGACTAGCAGCTACATTTCTACAGTGTAACGCCAGGGTGCTTGAAAACACTCAAGGACCTGGGATGAATCCTTGATTTTCATACTTAACAGCCTTAAAAAAAAAAAACACACAGAAGATGGCGAAAATCTAGACACACACTAGTGTGTCGCGCCAAGTTAGGCAACAATCATCACAAACATCACATCAATTCAATTGTCCAGGTTGTACATCATTGTAGCACGGCGCCATAGCGTCAGTGTTTTATATCTTGAAGCATAGTTGGACATATTTCAGGTACTTAAGGAAAAATAATAATGCGGTACAAAAGCTTAACTTGTGTTGAAATCAAGAGCAATGACCCACCTGACAAAAATTAACTCGTGTAGGAATGCCAGCTAAGCTGCTTTCAATGCAAAATCTGACCCTCAATAACGTTGAAAATGTGTGACTAGCTAGCTAGCTAGCTAGCTAATTCTAGTCCACTCATCCCCATGTCAATTTCCATAGAGCGATTATTCATCAATACCGAGATAACGGGAAGGCTTCCAGCTATGAATTTGAACGAATGGCTGCAGTACGATACGAACTGTGTACCTTTTATGGTTTGGAGCCTAGGGGTTTAACGAGGATGGCGTGGGATGGCTCGTTAAGTACGAAAATATTGTTATAACTAGGGATGTGCAATACTCGAAAAATTCGAGCCGAGCCAAGTATGAAACTTGTACTCGAACTCGGCTCGCTGCTCGCGTCCATACTCGAAAAACTCGAATCCGGCGAAAATGCGATAACTTCGTCAATATTTGGCCGATTTTGACACTCCAATATACCAAATTGATCGTCTCGACGAGAACTTTCCAGTGGTGTACATTAAAAGTCAATAACTGAAACTATTTTCAAGTTATATTCTTAACCCATAACCGCCTAGATACGAACGTACGCCTTCAACGTATAACAGCGAAAAACTAAGTCCCAGCGCGATTTTTGTAAGGGGTCCCCGGCGACCCCAAGCAAAGCGGGCAGTCACAGCCCAGTGGTCAGCGTCGTCGGCTCCAAACCAAGAGAATGCCGGTTCGAATCCGAGAACCGACCCAAGTACCATATGGACTCCAAAAAAAAAGGTCTGAAAGTTCTTTCAGGCTGTTATGGGTTAAAACTGAAAAACCATGACCCACACAAGTCAACTAACACCATCTTTGTTCCTATTATATGCAAACCAAATATTTCCATCAAGTACTCGAACTCGGCGCGATACTCTATTCTTCTGTTGCAAACTCTGCTCGGCTCGACTCGAATTAAAATTTTTCTACTCGCACATCCCTAGTTATAACCATTGTTAGTATTGTCACCATCGTCTCTCATTGGACAGCCAAAGTTCGGACAATGACAACGCTTAGACACACACTTGTGTAGCACGATATCTAAACAGCGTTGCCAAAGAAATTGTATTCACGTCCAATTCACGAAAAATAAACCAACTCTAAAAACCAAGCCAAAAACTGGTGAAGAGGCCACCAAGTTGAGAGTAGTTCGGCCCTTCAAAGGAGTGATATCAGCACACCAAAACTGACTAAATAAAACAAATTACAACAAAATTAAAGCCAAACCAAAAACCTATAAAGATTGTTAATAGAACTACTGTGAACCTATAAAGAGGTGGCCAAGTTGAGAAAGGTTTGGCCTAGACAAAAGGTAGCAAATTGTCGAAAACCAATTTCTTGTTGACGTGCTACTTTATTACACATCTGCACGCTAGTGGAGTTGAGTCTAATACACAATTTTAGAAAATGGACTGATATCATATCAAAAACCAAAACTGGTAAAAGGGGCCGCCAAGTTCCGAATGGTTCGGCCCTTCAAAGGAGTGATATCAACACACCAAAACATTCGCCAAGTTAATCGCACCGTTAAAAGTTCGAAGGTTAAATGAAAACTTGAACATTGCTACCGAAAGTAGCAATATTCTAGTTTTCATTTAACCTTCGAACTATTAAGCGGTGCGATTAACTTGGTGAATGTTTTGGTGTGTTGATATCACTTCTTTGAAGGGCCAAACCATTCGAAACTTGGCGGCCCCTTTTACCAGTTTTGGTTTTTGATATGATTATTGACTACTGCCAACAACAGCATCGACACACAAGTCTTTTTTTCATCTCATTCTCCAGCTGGTATGTACCGACGGTCTGGAACATGCAGGTCTCTTCAACATTCGCCATACTGTTCTTCCTGCCTCACCAACCTCTTCTCGGCGCATGCCTTGGATTTGCCGCCCGGTCCGCCAGGTTCTCTCCGATCCTTCGAAGCCTTCCACATCGGCCTTGCGTTTCATTGTTGATTGATCACTGCCGTCCTTTGGCTTCCCTCCGTAACCTAAGGTGCTTTCTTTCACCTCTTGTGTACCACTGCCTATCGGCTCTGTGCCCACAAGCATCTGGCTGCCCTTTCTAACCCTGTGACCCTCAGTTCCGTTGCCCTACGCTAGCAGGGAATCTAGCTAGGTCATTTACTACCACTGCCTTCTCCCGACAGCTATTTTTGTTACGTACCTTCCCACAATCCTCTGCACGTACAAGTTTTTTGGCGGAAAAACCGCTGCTGTCATATGCCAGTTTCTGCGGCAACCAGAATTTCCAAGATCATTATTGGTAAACGTTGCAAGGAGTTACCTGCCTCTGTGGATTCTCCACATGTTGTTTCCTTGACTACTGGCCTACTCTTGCCACTGGGCTGCTTAACGACCCTGATAAGTATTCTGGGTGCCGCCGTTGCTTTTGGTAAAGCCAGGATCGACCCACACCAGGTTTGCAGGAAGCATCGCACTTGCCACTATTTTTTTAATCCATGTGCCATTTGTCGTACCGTTGACTGCCATATCTGGGACAAGATTGTTGTGATGCTGAGTAAGTCCAAAGTTCGTGCTGAACAACGTGAGCACCAGAAGCATAGAGAACTTTTAAACACTTCTGCAGCACCTAAGGGGGTTTCCAGCAATACTCAGTCTGTTTCACGATCCGGCTTATCAATCCCCAATTTAATTGCAGTTCATCGCAGTTGGTATCACTTTTCGCCCTTTCGCAAACGTCGGTCACATTCTGCTTTTTACTCTGCTTCACTGCGCAGCAAGTGGCAGCAGCATGCCCACCACCAGCAACGTCTCCATAACGACACAAACGAAAGAAAAGGATTAGCGTTAAGAGTTCGGCCCATCACCCAGTCCAACGTTCCTCCCCGCCGGTCACATGTCCTGTCGCAACAGTGAGAGGTCCGCCATCGTTGCCAGGTTCTTCGGCCGTGGATGACACAGCTGTCTCTCATCATGGTCCAGCTGCTGCCGTCCCTACTGAGCCAGTTACCTCTCAATCTTTAATCTCACCCACCGTTCCGGGGCTCATGAAGAGGCTTCCCCATGGTCTCTGCCTATTCGATCGCCGGAATAGCCGACTCAACTGAAAAGTCATTCCTATAGCAACTTTCATCCAGGACTTGGTTACCCAGTCAGACTTCTCATGCTGCCAATGTCACTCACCGATAAAGTGTCTCTTATCCAATAACAAGCTTCCCAACAACACTTTCAACTGGACCTCGCCAATTCCAAGATTAAGCTACCAGCAGTGAGTCAGTTGGGCCTCCACTCACTTAAATCACTTTTTTGCTCCACACTTGTTTTTATGCTTCTGTCTGTTGTGAACAATCTTCTGTGGTCGTCTAAATGATTCAGTGTGTGAATTGTAGGAGGTTGAGCATTCAGTGACCCAATTCCCAGTCTATTTGTCGGGCAATTTACCGTGCCTGATGAGTTAACGGGAAACTGGTTTCACCAAAGTTCCAAATAAGACGCTTATGAGTGAGAAAATTCAACTGGATTTTATTCAACGAGAAAGTGGATTTTACCAAAATTGACTGATTTGGTGTTAAAGTGCACCATTTAAAGTTTTTTTGGGTTTGAAATTTGAATTGGTGCCAATTTGAAGTCCATAGGATAAGTTTAAAAAACATAGTTCCAAATAAGACATTTAAGGCCACTTAAAAACAGAAAGTTGGTTCTCGGGCATTTTTTTCAAGAAATCCGTGCGGGCGGGCGAAATTTTATTTTTTATTTTTCGATCCTATTTTTCCATACATTTTTGAGAATTATTTTTTAGTTTGGGTAAAATAAAGAATACTGCCTCGCAATGCTTTTTACCACGTGTCAACACAATTATTAAACGACAAGAATGGTAATTTTGTATTTAAATTTTTCCCTAAGGGCTATATTTGTTCTGTAACTGCTATTTTTGCCACATCGTTTCTTTTTATTTCCAGTCAAAAAATCGGTGAGGGAGGGCCTGAGAACCAACTTTTCTTTTTTTTATGGCCTAAAAGTGAGAAATTTTAGTCACGAAGCTAAACAAACTTGAGCATTGTCCTTACAGTCCTAAATCAACTGATTCATTAAAAAAAAAATCCAATATTGGGGACTCTGCAGTATTAACCAGTATTGGATCGGATCAGCAAAAGTGATATTGGCGCAGTCCTAGTTGTGGTTGTGTGGTAAAGTAAGTTTTCATCGCATATAAATGTCGTCCTTGCCAATTCTGCGAAGTCATTGCACATCATTATCCAAATTCTGCGCCAGGCTTTTATCTTGCCTTTTGGTACTTGAACATAAAAAAAAAATGGCTATTTATTATTAATTTTTTTTTTTTGCAGTTATCAGCCTCAAGGCCTCACCAGCTTCAAAAACAGGCAAACAGGTACGTAAAAGAATTATGTTGATATGTTTTAACTTTTTTAAAGAAATTGTTTTCTAAAGTTGGATTGTTGTGTTGCGAATTTTCAACGAACACTTAGCACGATATAGTACTACGCACAACTTCGTCGTCTTCCTGACTACTAGAATTATCAGAATATATTTTGTCTACATCGTACTTGCTTTGGTTTTCCATTGTGCTTTTAAGTAAGACTGCACCGATACTGATACGATCGGATATATTTGCGGTATCACATCAGTATTGGCAACTTTGCGGAAATATCGAAAACTCTTAAACCGTTCGAGATAACGACATGCGGTTCGCGGCGTTTTGCTCAGAAAATCACTATCTTCCTAACTAGGTTTTAACTGTGGGTTACTGTTTTAAAAAATTTTATTTTAGTAATTACTAGACTTTTGCAAAAAACTGCTGTTGATGAAAAATTGGGATACAATTTTGGATATTTGTACCGGCATCGGCAAAATAAAAAAACTGTTCATATCGGATCGGTAAAGTTGGTATTGGTGCAGCCTTACTTTTCAGTGAGCGCTTCAACCGCTGATCTTTAATATAGTCATGGTTTTTACTGGGAGCTACTATTATGTGCGTCTGCAGGCATGCTCGAAGGCGGCTTGTGATTTTGGGGTTTACTTGGAGTTGTACGAGAGGGCAGGCAGGGGATGGACGGATAAGTCGAACCTTCGTTTATAAGTGGTTTTTTTGCAAGGATATGTAAAGCTCTCAAAGTGGTTGTCGCTGTTGGGTAGAGGTTGGGTGGTGGTTGTGGTTTTTTTAGTTTCACTCCCCTTTGTAGTGCTCAACGTGTTGTTGGAATCTTGTTCCTTGAGAATATTGAGTGAGAGGAGTAGGACCCTAAAATGTTTTTGTAGAACCCTAAAATGTTGTTGCGTTCTAGGATACTTTTTTTTTTTGGGGGGGGGGGGGGAGTCCGCTAGTACCCTTATGGTAGGTGATGGCTTTGATTCCAGCTGCCTAAACAGCATTCACCAAACACGCCAGCAAGGGTTATACCATGCAACCATTGCGAGGCAGTTTTCATAGGAGAAACAAGGAGAGGTGTGAAAGTGAGGATTCTCGAACACATCAGTACCTCAAGGAACCACGGCCAAAAAAATGCATAGCCATACTTACGACGTGCGCACAACGCCAGATTGTGTGGGCTTGAACCTTCACACTGTTCAATTCCTATTACAAGCATGACAGCTTCTGATAATTCTAGTACGCCTGAAGACGAATGAAGGTGTGCCCTGTTACATCCCAGGTTAAGTGTTCATTGAAACTTAGCAACACAACTTTGTTAACTGTCTTCAGCTACAGATTAAAGGTCCGGGGAGATCTGGATCCTATCCAGCTAACCTACTGATCCAGTCTAGATTCGGTAAACCTGGGTCTATTCTATTCCTAATCACATCTACTGTTCAATCTTTATGACTCCAAGTTGGAGTTTAATTCATAGCTAAACTACAAAAAACCATCCAACACAACAAACGTGTCGTCGCATTATTTTTGAAAACTTTCTTGACGTTGGGCACCTACCCTGGTTTCGTACGCAGCCTTGAATTCCTTAAAAAGCCTTAAATTTCAAAACCAAAATTCAAGGCTTGAAAAGCCTTAAAATTTGGCATTTTTTTTTGGAAGAGCCTTGATATGGCCTTGAATTTTGTTAGCGTACTATGT
>JAHWFP010081599.1:8324-28045 GCA_023313725.1 Lithobius niger
GCGTCGCACTGATACGTGTAAAAGAAGCTCCAGCTTGTTTTTTGGGTCGCTGTAGATTCTTTTATACGTATTAGTGCGACGCTGATGGCTTACATGTCTTTTTCTAATATCTGTTCCTTTAGGGCTTTAAGTTTTTTAAGGCTTACATCCGTATTTTATACGCTGAAGCGTTTTTTAATACTAATATATAGTAAATGCAAAATTCGCAACATTTACCCGCATCTGAACTAATGTGCCTAACGTAGCCATACAGGAAAGTCAACCTGGACGAATGGAGCTTTAACTTTATATTTTCTTTGGAGGAATTGTACGTATAATGTTGTCATTAGTTTAATAGTCGCATTTTCAACTTCCCCTCCCTCAATTCTCAGGTGACCAACCCTTCCGTTACTTCTCTCCCGTATTATGCAAACTCAAGCGATCCGGCAAGTGCGATTACAACAGCAATGATAACTATTTAGCTCTTCGTTTGTTAGCCTCGCTTTACTGCATCGTCGGCGAATGTTTGGGTTGCCACCCTATGTCGTGATCGAGCGATACGTTGACTACTCAGTTAACCTGTCACATTGTGTTCGAATGGTCGGTTAACCCGTCACTATTGATATTACAATTCCAAGAGAAACTGTTGGAGCAACAAGTTAGCAAGTTGGAAAACAGCGATTTCAATTCACATCGAATGCTGGCTGTGTGGTCATTCTGTAGTTACTAGCTGGACCCGTGCATGCTGCACGGTGATTGAATTTCGTGGATTTAGCCTATCCCCGTGTTTCGTCGTGTTAGAAAAGAAACTGGTGCTTTCAGTGTCTGACTTCCACCCCCCCCCCCCAACTCACACTCCCCCAACACTGTCCCTGGATCCCCCAAGTCCCCCGTAATCCACTGTACGCCCTCCGGCAGGGTAGCGGTTGTATACCGCTCCGCCCTTCCTCCGGCACCCTCGGTGTTTGTTCTCCTATCACCCTCCCCACGAACACCCTGCCACCCCACACCTCACTTGCACGCCCTCCGGCGCATCGTGGCTTTTTCAATTTCTTCCACTCCCCAATCTGCACCCCCCCGCGCCCGCTCGGCCCCCCCCCCCCCGATCACCTCCAGCAGTGGTGGGTCTGTATACCTCCCTGCCTTTCTCCCCAACCCCCCTGGTGTTCGGGTAGAAATTTATTAACCCCCCCCCCCCAAAAAAAAAAAAACACCCATCCCCTCTCGGCACCTTCCCGTATTCCCCCTTCTGCTTGATTCGCACATTTAGTAAGCACTTATTGTGATCTCCCCTTCTCATCCCCCTTACCTTCCCCTCGTGTCCAAACAAAGCGAATGATGGTTCCAATCCCACTACTGACCCATACAATCCTTAAAAAAAAGTATCCGAAATTGCAACTAAAGGTTAACAAGACATTTCGTCGAAATTTTGGCGCAGCCCCAAAAAAGACGCATACCTGTGTTTTATTGAACCCTTAAAAAAATGCTATCACTGATTAAGTCAGCATTCAGTACGCAGGCACCTGCTTTGAAACAATTCATGTGTGTTATCTTTAACAACAGAAGAAGGCACATTGGGGTAATAATTGTTGCTACTTTAAAACAATTCCACTCAGCTCTGAAAGCCTGCATCCACAGAATAAATAGACCATTCTATCGTTAATAGCTGCCAATTTCGAGCCCAACAGTCCTCGAAATTAAAAACGTAGCTCAGTTTGTTTTAAAACTGTATTCATTTAGCTGAAACACGGATTCTTTCATTTTACCCATCAATAATCATCTGTTCGGGCAAAAGTTTTTAATACATAACATGTGCTCCAAGAATTGTTAGGCACCGTAGCAAAGACATAGCATGCGCACGAAAAATGAAAAACAACGTTACTTTAAATTGTAGCCATGAAAAAAACGTTACTTTTAATTGTCGGCTGCTGCTGCTCCTGCTGATTAATTCCAAAGAAGATCGATAATTGGTAGAACCAACTAGTCGCTCCATCTTTGATTAATTCCTGAGGTTGGATATTATAGTAGTAGATACTTATTCTGTAAAGGAATCGTTTTATGTCCACACTCCGCTGTGTGGGCATAAATAAAGAATAAAGTCACAAGGTAAAGGGGTAACGAAGCAGACAATCTGCATTAAAGACTGGCATTGTGAGGATACAACTGACACCGGTTAATACAAACAGACACTGTCGGCTTGTTAACGTTTTTTGGGTCCTTGTTTGTTCAGGTTTATATGCTTTCATTCTGCATTTACGAGTTTCCTGACCGAGTTCTGCTAGGCGTCTGAAGGCTGCCGATCGTTCACGGTCGTTTTGATGTCATTGTGCTAGGCCATTAGCCCCAGTTATACCTGCTGCGGCTTCCTTGGCGCGTATGGTAACCGGGTTCCCATGCTCCGTCACATGAGCAGCCAACTACTAGATTACGACTGCTTGCTTTATTAAGCTAACATGGTCCTACTGCGTTATTGAGTAAAAAAATCTGTTGTAGTTCCCTCCCCACCCCCCTTGTTTACTCCAAGTCCACTGTCTTGTAGGCATCGTCTTCCCATCTCAGGGTAGAGGGTTAAGCAGTGACCTTGGCCTTCTGAGCGCTAATGGGGGGGAGGAGGGGGGCTTCCAGGTTTTGCGCACCAGTTTTGCATCTCTCTATTTAAAACCACGAAACATAGGTTTAAAATCACCCTACGCAACTCAAGTTTGGTAACCAATTAGCGAAATGATCAACAATGAATCACTAACCCTGAAAAGGGGTTTTCAACGTGGTATCTTGGAGAAATACGGACAAGAAAGTTTGCAGCGAACGTGAAATCTGTTCTCCACAAGTTGAGAACGCCATTTTGCAAGTCTGTTGAAACGCGATTGACGTCAGTTAGAGCTTTCCCGCATTACCCAGATGTCAGCAGTAGAAAACAACGGTGAGATTCTGAGTGGTAGATGAGCGTAAATTTCAACCAAACTGACAATAAACCTCTGAACCAAGGAAACAAGCATCATCCTTTGATTTCAGTAAGTTCTGCAACTCAACTCGTTTAATTCCTAACCGTCGAGATCCTACTCGTTTAATTCCTAACATTAATCCCTATCGGGGTCCCAACCAAGCTCGTCCTTTCTGCCGCAACAACTACAGGAAGGGTCACAGTTTCAAGGCGACGAAATGTTTTCTGTTAGAAATGTGCAGTAATGGACAACGAATTATGAAAGCGCAATTAACACCGTCGCAAGCTTCAATTGTGAGATCTTCAGCATTGTTGATATACACCGTGATTTGTTCGAACCAGGAGAGAGAACTGCATGAACGATAGCATGATAATGATGCCTTCAAAATTCGTTGTCCAGTACTGCACAAGCTATCAAATTCCAAAATTCTTTCAATAAGCAGCTACCATTCTTCAAAAATATTCTAAGTCAAACAAAAAGTAAGAGTGTGCTTCTTAGAATTAACTTGTGGAATGTATTAGTAAATTATTATCATACAAAAAAAAAACCCCATAAGGGCAAAGGGACCCATCAAGTTTTCACCATGGAAAGTAGTGATATCAGAGCCAAAATGGCTGCCACCAAGTTTTATTTGTGGCCCGAACCGTGATCACTCAACCGTAACTGACACCTCAGTCGTTGTCAGTTAGCTTCAGTGATCATGGTTCGGACCACAAATTTGGTGGCAGCCGTTTTGGGTCTGAGATCAGTACGTTAGTTACAAGTAACGCAAACTATAACTACTGGTATTACTGGTACTGGTAACTGCTATTAGACTCAAATGGTAGCGGTGAACCAAAATCCCATCTGTAAGTAATATTTACTATACCGAAATGATGGGAAGAGAGACCGGGGGGGGGGGGGGACATAACAGGAGCGGACAGGGCGTCCACTCAGTGGCGTAACAAAGTGTCTCTGGACCCATAGGCAAATTTTATGGTAGGGCCCTCCCCCCCCCCCCCCCCCCCCCCCCGCCAGAAAAAAAACTTTGACCTTTTCGGCTGTCTTGGTCCAAATGATACACATACTGTGTTTGGTTTACGTTCCCTAACAACCAACAACTTTTCAGCCAAAAAAAAATAACTTTTCGTAATGCAAACAAACAATATGTTTGATAAAAAAAATTTATTGAAAAAAAAAACACGTCCATGAAGTATTTTTTAGCATACTTTACTGTCGAATTATTATAAGCTTTACTTAGTAGCTACAGTATTACACTTCCTAAATGGGAACTTTACTGCCGAATTATTACAAGCTTTACTTAGTAGCTACAGTATTACACTTACTAAATGAGATCTTTACTGTCGAATTATTATAAGCTTTACTTATTAGCTACAGTGTTACACTTCCTAAATGGGAACTTTGACTTGCTTATAAATATTGCGCTTTGAACACGAAATTTACATACCGTAGTTAGTTCACTACCGGTACTTCAGGCTCTTAAGCGATACTTTCGGCGTGCTTTTCTCAATGCAAAAATTGCAATGATGTTGTCCATGTCCATATTTCGACGCCTGGCGGGCCCCCGAGTTGCAGGGGCCCGTAAGCAATGCTTACCTAGCCTACCTGTACGTTACGCCACTCCGTCCACTACACTGCAGTGTGTCTGGGGGCAGAGGTTATCTAAGATTCAGTGCAGAAATGAAAATGCGCCGATTGAGTGAGGGTAGCGAACGAAAATAAGCGGTCGTTGGCCATGTAAGACTACCGTCATTTGGGTGGAAGCAATGAGGCTTGCTGGATGACCAATTTAGTTCCGTGATGCGGAATATGAAAGCCCACTTGAAAGGTTTTAAAGTATAACTTAATTATTGATGAAGCGCACCCGCTGACGGGACACACGTGTTCCACTTACTGATTACGGCTTTTAGGGCGAGTTTACGCAACGACAAATTTCTCGCTTACTAGCTTTCACTTGGTTAATACTAAATATGCTGGCTGTCACTCGCCTTTACCGAAGAATGCGGCTTTCAAGTTGTCTATAAGTAGTAACCAGGGCAACAACGCGGACGCAAATCTCCTCCTCGTGCCTCGCGACACGACGTATGAAGCGTGCAACATGACAGCGTCGATTTATGACAACTAGAAAACAATTTTTACTGCTGTACAAGACGACGGACAGATTTCTGAATGCCGGTATTCGATGAGTAGTCTTTGACTCGACAACCCCGAAATGGACGCCATGTTGGATTTTGATTCTCGCTGCGAGTAGCTATTTATTCTGCCGTCGTTTGATCACTGCTAGAAGCTGTTTTTTCAGCGAGAATTGCAAATTTTGGAAATAGCGTGAAATGACAACAATGTTGTACAAATGTTTAAAATGACTGTTGCACTTTGTTCTTTATCCGTGTTGATATTCATATTACATTTAGTTTGTTGCCCGTTAATTCATTTAACAGAAACGGAAAATTAATCGTAAATAAATAACGCTTGCCTAGCAAATAGCGTTCGGCGAGCGAGAAGGTCTTGTTGAGCCCTTCATGTAGCATAGATACACAGAAGCGTACCAGTGTGAATTGTGCGAAAAAATGTGATTGAAGTAACTTAGTTTGGTGAAGCATAGACATACACATGATGAGCATAGACATGCACATGATGAGCATAGACATGCACCAAATCGTACCAATGTTTCTACTGGTGCATCAAACACCACCTGTGCTTCAGCTACACGGGCTTCAGCTACTTAATTTTATATGTTCCGTAAAGTACCATTGGTATTACATTTGGCTGTAAAATAGAAACAAGTGTGTGTTTGTTTTTGATTTTAGGGAGCACGAATTCTAACTGGGTTATCTGCCCCACGACGATGAGTGGGACAACTTTTGCTGGAGAAATCCAAAAAGAGACCACAGGATCTTTGACATGCTCCTGTCGACATTAGCACAAGACACCACAAACAAGTGAACACAATAAGTTATAATCACAATATAATAATTGGGTTCAACAATGTTGCTAACGATTCATGCAATGTGATGCTGAATTGTTACTCTGACAATAACAATGGAGGACAATTGTTTTGATCACAGATGGCGGATTCGTAACGTTCACAAAAGTAGTATTACAAATTATTGCAACCTTTAAAGAGTTACAACCTTAAATATCAAACCATAAAAAGCCTTCGTTAGAGTCAAACGTGAACTGAATGTCAAGTTTCAAGCATATCGGTCGCATAAATTATTTTAACTAAGTAGAATTAGCTAGTAGCAAGAATTTATGTAGGGTTGGGTAGAAGAATTTGTGACTGAGACCCTCTACTGAAACGTCTTAGATTCATTCCTATTAGTTCCGTCTAAGTTTATAGAGGGCACCATGAGTCTTATGTGGGACTTTTTTCTACTGAGTTGTCAGCCTAAAATTAAACTAAACGAAACGAAACCAGCTTGTATTTAATTATTATTTAGTTTAACTTAGTTGTAAAAGTTTACTTTAGATTTGGGCTAAAAAATGAGCAAAAATTACTAGATAGAACGTGTGGCGCCCTCTGAAAACTCGGATGAAACTATTGGGACTTTTTAGAGTTAAAAATTCTCCTCCACTACCACATAAATTCTTGCTAGTAGTAATAAGTAGTGGTTAGTATGAAATCAACAATGTTGACACATCCTTTTCGTTTTGAAATCTTTTGTTTGCAGCTCTGAAACAAGACTTTATATTGTGTAATCGGTAAACCCTGTCGCTCTACAAAAGAAGAAGTAGCTAGCCTTCGCTCAAACACTCACATAGTATAAATGTATATACATATATGTATATGCATATATAATGACTTGACTTGATTGTTGTTGTTTTTATTTTTGTGAAAATGAACCCAAGCTGGGTTATTTACCCCACGACGATGAGAGGAATAATTTAGCTGGAGAAATCCAAGCGAAAAAAAAAGTTTCTTTGACATGCCGCAATCGACACGAGCACGAGACTTGTTTTCAACAGTTGACGCCAACAGCTAGACGCATTGAGAACCAGTGGTCTGAACTCGATTATAGTGTCGGGGTTACATGATCTATCAAATTCAACGCCTAAACATGCATGTTGACTGCTTATGTTAAACTAGTACATACTATCCTATATTCAGGTTGTTGGTGCATTTGCTTCATTTACAAGATTTCGGAAACCTTCTTGCAGGCTTTTCATCTGCAATAAATATTCATTTGATTAAAAAATATCGGAATGGTTTCCCAACTAGAGTGAAGGCGGACTAACCCTAATTTATTGTCACTTCCCCTATCTTGAGAAATAAGATCACATCTGTTGCTTTATTAGCTCTTTTGAATGCAATGGGGATACCTTCCTTCTTTGTCCCAGTAACTTTTGTCGAGTCGATGTGACGAAGAAAAGAGTCATTTAAGCCTGACTCCATTAGCGGAGGGGAGGGAGTTCTCTTGGCACAGTCACGTTTTCCGAATGGCCGTCACTTTCAATAGAGCGGCCATGACAAACGTGACAAGCCACGCCAGCCAGCCAGCCAGACCAAATATTGGTTCTTTGTCCGTCTCTTACTTTTACCCGAAAAGGCCACACCAGTGTCGGCGGCACCACACCACGCCACAGGGCACCATACTGTGAAACTTATTGGGAATTTCTTGTATGTGTGTACCATATTTCTTTGATTGAGTGTCGGGCCTCGAATAATCGACGATTGCACGTTAACACAACCACATGTGTTTGGATGATCCTTTTCAATTTGGATTCGAATATCGGATCGAATTACTTGAATGTTTCAAATTCAGCACGTAAGTTGTTTGTCGTGCACCCCGCACATGCCAGAAGGACAGGGACAATTTTGCTAGGTCAATCCCATAAAAATTCCTAGAATCTTTTATATGTCACAATCGACATGAGCACGAGGCATCACAGGGACCTTCTCTTTCCAAAAATGCCACGTAACAATGGTCATAAATAAAGAGCACCTTTGCGTGATGGAGTTAAATTTAAGCCAACTAATGCAACAACAACAAAAACAACAACAACAACGTTTCGGAGAAATCGTTCTCCGTCATCAGGTTTCAATAAATCAGATAAAATCGCGTGTCAGAGTATTGCCGAGTCACTCAAGCTGAAAAGGAGGATTCCGTTCAAGTTCACACAAGTTTAAAAATTAAAACATTAGTAAAATTATTAAAATGTATCAAAACCTCCAGCGTCTTCCCTCAGAAGAAGCAGACGAAAAAGGTGGAGTTTTTTAATTTAATTTTTTTAATTTGTGTGAACTTGAATGGACTCCTCTTTTTGAGATTGAGCGACTCGGCAAAACACTGCCAAGGGATTTTGAGTGTTTTATTCAAACCTGATGATGGAGAATGGTTTCTCCAAAACGTTGTGGTTTTTGTTGTTGTTGTTGTTGTTGCGCCAGTTGGCTTTAATTTAACTACTCCACGAAAAATGGTACCAGTCGGTGTAGGAAGGATATGTCAGATGGTAATAAATCTGCCTTTCTACGGTGGAGCCACATGGTAAGGGGTAAATAACCTCGAGGAAATCAAACTCCAAGATGATCGATTCCTAAGGGTTTTTGAGGAAACCCTTTAGGGATTTTGCAAAATCAAAAGTGGCGAGCTACGGGCAGAAGTCGAGGAGATTAAGAACACCGGGAAGTTTGCTTAAAAAACCTATGGATGTCTAGCAAACCACATAAGATTAGATTAACCCCGGGGAAATTAAAGTGGAACTTCATGTGATATTCCACGTGAAAACAAAGCTTATCAAGCACTGCGGTAGAGCCAATTTTCGCGTGTTAAATGCAACAATAAAATATCTTGATGTTCTTCGTCTTCTTCTTGTTAGGACATTTTTTTCCCGGCGTCATGCAAAGCATCCGTTGTACTGAACATAGTTAGTTGGATCGGGTGATCGAAATCAAGTTTTTGGCTGGTTCTCCCAGTCAACGGGTTTCACACCTGAATTTCTTGTCAGACCTAACAAGCCATTACTTGGTGGACTGGAGGCCTTAGTAACCAAGTGACTACAATAAACGTCACAGTATAAAACGAAGAGCGTGTTTTATTGCAAATATTGAAAAGGAGTACACAATACTGTTTTTAAATTAAGTATTTTACGTTTCTTTACCAGTAAATTAAATCAGGTTTTTGGCTGGTTCTCCCAGTCAACGGGTTTCACACCTGAATTTCGGGTCAGACCTAACAAGCCATTACTTGGTGGACTGGAGGCCTTAATAACCAAGTGACTACAATACCAAGAGCGTGATTTTATTGCAAATATTGAAAAGGAGTACACCATACTCTTTTTAAATTAGGTATTTTACGTTTCTTTACCTGTAAATTACACAACTACATTAACAAGCTGTCTTAGCTGAACTTTACTTAAACTTAGTTGTCACTGTTTAGCACTGTATGTAAGTATAGAGAGTTTGTTTCACCAGGTCGGCCTGGGTCACTGGGATATTCGTATGTTCGTCATCATTGTTGCATTTGATTGACGCATTACGGACCGGTCATTATTTATTGTTGGAGTGAGAGGGGCGGCGGTGGAGGATATGTGGGTCCTCTATTAACGTTGCAAAAAACTGCAAAAACAAATGGTAAAGTCTGTGTCCAAAAGAGGAAAAAATTGAATCATCGAACCATTTTTCTCCCATATTTATTTTATTAGGGAGTGGGTTGACGTGATGAATCGGCTGTTTTTATACATTTTTTTTTATCAGGAAAAAACGAGGATTTGCGACTATTGTTATACAATGACTTTTAAGCCAGAGAAAACTTAGTTTACATTATTTAGATTTAGATTATGAAATCGTTCCCGGAGAGGCCGTTGATGCAGAACGTCTCAATAACAACCCCCCCCCCCTCACCCCAACACTCACACACACTCACCGCAACAACATTTCCCAGAATCAATAAGGATCGAATCTAAGCTCGCCACAAATGGCGAACTGACATACCCCTAGGGCTGAGCCGACAATTGGATTAGTAGTTATTTCGGTCAACCGATATTTTTTTCAGCAACCGCCTGCTAAAGCAAAATGTACGTGGTATTCGTCTAAAATTTACTAAAGACTGAACATAATTAACCCAGCAGGAAAAAAGTACGTGGGTAAAGACACTTGTTGGTGACTTTACTGTGTTACAGAAAAGAAAAAAAAGGGGGGAAAATGACTCGGGTTGTTCCAATGTAACATTTTCAACTAGAACAATTTGCATACTCCTTTAACCCTGTACTGCATCGTGATACGTGATGGGCTTTAAAACACTGTAACGGGGGGGGGGGGATAACAGTTCGGAGGCAAGCCCTTCCTCTGTGGGTAAGTTGTGGACTGAATGAATCTGTTGCTATCACTTAGGTGGTAGGTTGGGTCGGGAGGACGATTTCCTCCATTGGCAAACAATACATCGGAAGTAACGAACCCTAGAGGTCAATAGTTGGTGATAACAGGTAAGAGGTAGCCTATTCTGAAGGATAAACGGACGTAAATATCCCTTCAGGCTCCAAGGAAAATGAACCACCATTAGGGCCCGCGCGTACACGGCTAACGAGAATGCAGACGGTATATGTAGCAACGCGTACTTGGCCGCCGTGGCTACTAGGATCTCGGGCGGCGAGCAGGCGACCACAGGGCAAACATAGTTGCTCCGTGTTCAATTTTCACCACGTGACCAGGGCCGGATTTTAGCTCTTGCTGCCTGTAGGCCTAACCATAATGCCGTTCTTTAATTCCCCCAAACCTTCCCCTGTCCCAGACGCTTACGGAATCTTTAATTTAGCCTCCCCCCCCCCCTCCCCAAACCAGCAACTTTCTTAATTTGTATCTTTGTTTGCTATCCATAAAAGTCTGGTAGGGCAAAAATACTAACAAAGTAATTAAAAGTAACCTATTTCTGTTGCCCTTTGAACTTAGATTAAGAAATTTTAGGGATTTGCTTGCTACGGCCTTGTCCCTTCCTTCCCTTGTTTACCCCTGTTTTTTTTTTGTTTTTTTTACTGAGCACCGCTTAGTTTCACTTGCTCATGGTTACTCATTTTATTTCGCTACTACGATCAACGCACCACAGAGTGACCACACAATGAAAAGTTCGTAAATAACGTAACTACGTAACATATTCAGCCCTTCTAATTGCCTGCAGCTCGATGGCACCTGTTACCATGCCTTGTTGTACTCCCAGTGACTCCAGAGGTGGAGGGGCGGTTGGTCTTTTCGTGGTGGTCTGTGGCCTGGCCTTTATGGCGGCTATTCTTTCAGATACCTCATCAGTGATACGCCCATTTTCGTCTGGTTGCGATGCCACTTTCTGGCCTTCAATCGGTTGACATACGGTTGACCCTCTGATTGCAATGTGATCTTCACTGTATTGAACAGTGTTGCCCACCTAGCTCTGGTGGTTGGTATCATTTGCTACATTACTGTCCAGCGTCACATCTATTGTATGGGTTGACATACTTCGGCTATTTCCTGACGGGTATTCCTAATGGTTGCTTTCCCCACTGGCTGTTAGAATATTGTCGTCATCATCTGGCATGCAGTCGATCGCATCAACCAACATAGGAATAATGCTAAGTACAGCTTCTAATACCTTTCCAGACGTACAGGGTTGGCTTTTTGACCTCGAAAACCATTTTTGACGTGACATGTCAAAGACTGTGCAAAAACTGTCGAAAACCGTCAAAAATATCGAAAACTGTCAATAAGTGTCAAAAACCAACAAAATCAAGATTGAACTGCCCAAATTTAAGCAATACTGGTACACAGAATTGTTAGAGATTACAGCTATAAATAAAAATAAAAACGTCAAAAGCTTTTAATTTTAAATGTAACAACGGCTCTGTGAAGCAATTTCAAAGGAGTGACTTACTAGACTTAAATACTCTGATACAAAACATCTTGTTGCATAAGGACTTTACAAAATTAGTCAATTATGTTTCCAATAAACAGGTTTAAATCATTGTAATTTTCTCATCTATTTGTTGCTTTACATTTATTTTGGGCTAAAATGATGTATTTTAGCAGTTTTTGACACGTCAAACACTATTTGTCAAAAAGGGTTATTCACGTGACGGTTAAAGCCATGGTAAAAACAGGATAAAACCCGTCCCATGTCAAAAACTTTCCAATCCTGGGTCCTTATTCCCGGTTTCCCATGTGTGGCTATTATATGCACCGTTGGCCTGGCGTGACACCTTTTTCATGTCTTTCCATAGGGCTTGTAGTTGCTGTCCTTTAGTAAGTATAAGTAAGTAATGTTTAACCACCATTGGGTGATTAGGAGGAGGAAGGGGCCTAAGCCCTCTTACACCAACCCTATGCTAAGAAATCGTTGTCCCACAAGAAAAAAAAAAGAAAGAAGAAAAAAAGAAAATTCCCTCACATAGTAAGGGGAAGATGCTCGGGTCGTTTCACGAAATTTCGAAGTACTGTTGCGGTTAAGTGTCGTCTAAAAAGAGACACAGACGTGCTGGTGACAGCCAAGTCCGAAAGTGAGTTCCAGGCCGGAACAACACGTATTGCAAAGTAGGCTCTACGAGATTCCGATTTGAACATGGGATGCATTAACTTTAAAGAATGACCGCTTGTGGATGTGACGGAACAAGCCTCGAAAAATGGAGGTCAGCACCCAGCACACTATGTAGGATACGGTATGTCAAGATGAGATCAGACTTAAGTCTGCGCAGTTCTAGGGAGTCCAGGTTGAGGGTGGTTAAGCGCACAGAGTAGGACAAATCCCCCAAACCCTTAAGGCGTTTTGTAAAGCGTCGTTGTACGGATTCAACCTGATCAATGTCCTTCAGCAAGGATGGGGACCAGACTGGGGTTGCGTATTCCAGAAGAGGCCTGACGAAAACCTTAAAAGCCCAAAGTTTTGTGTCGCGGCTACCTGATGTGAAACATCGGTTGACAATGGCAAGGCGACGAAAGGCTGTGGCGGTAATCTTGTTGCAATGAAGTGAAAGCTTAAGGTTGGAGGTGAACCAGACTCCGAGATCCCGGATTTCAACAGTTTTGGGAAGCGTGTGATAGTTTAAAAAGTAAGAAAAGTTTCTATTGGAAGATCCAATGTGGAAGGTCTGGCACTTGTTTTCTGAAAGAGGCAATTTCCAAACAGTTGCCCAGTTTGAGATAAGGTTGGCAGTTTCCTGCAAAGATGCCACATCAGATGTCTCAATCACCTCAGAGTTGATTTTAAGGTCATCTGCGAATTTATAGCCTAAAACCGTGTCGGAGTTGCAGTTCAAGTCATTCAGAAAAATGACAAAAAGTATAGGACCAAGAACGGAACCCTGAGGTACCCCGCTGGTGGTATTCAAGAAAGAAGAGAGAGAGTTGGACACTGTGACGCGCTGGGACCTGTTTGAAAGAAAGAATGCAATCGAAGAGTTCAACTGTCCTCGGATACCTAGCGCTTCTAATTTAAACAATATTCCACGGTGATTCACAGACTCGAAAGCCTTTTGGAAGTCGAAGTATATAACATCCGTGTTTATTCCCATGTCTAGTGCTCTAGTCCAAGAGTCAAGGGCCGACAACAGTTGGTACGTAGAAGAACGTCCCGGTAAGAAGCCAAATTGGTCCTGTTTTATGAGGTTAGACTTCTCTAAATGGTTAACGATAGAGTCCTTAATTATCGACTTCATGATTCGACAAGGGACGGAAGTGAGTGCAATTGGGCGATAATTCGATGTTTGCGCAGCATCGCCTTTTTTAAAGATTGGAATAATGGTAGCTGTGTGCCATGGTTAAAAGACTGCAGAAACATGAGGGAGAGTGGGTAGGAAATTTCGTTTGCGATTTGCTTATAAAAAAATGCCGAAAATCCATCAGGACCTGCCGAGTGGCTGGGCTTCAAACGGGAAAGTGAACGTCTGACCGCCTCCACCGGAAAAAAGCACATCCGGGCAAGAAACAATGGGTTCAAGTGTTTTAGGAAGAGAGGGGAGAACCCAAGGCCATCATCGGGGATGCTATTTGATGCGAATTACTTATTTAGGATCTCAGCTTTGGCCTGATCGTCAACAACAAAATCGTCGTCCGACCAGAGTGGTGGAATTTTTCGTGTTGATTTGGTTCTGCGCCGATAAAGACGAAAGAGTGCAGAGAGATTTCCCTCGGCGTTGGTAATGCTCTCTTGTTCAGTGTACCAAATGTTAAGGGGCGATGTAATCACGTCGGCACTCATTATAGCGATGAAGTGCCTTTACGTTTGCTAACAGAGCCACGAGCATTATATTCAGTGGTTAAAATGTTACACGTCAGCCTTTTTCTGAATGGTCCTAGCGTCATGGTTTTTTTTTTGCTTTCAATTATGGGATCATAGGCTTTGATCACCTCAAGGAAGCTCGCTTTGTCGGTGGTTTTGGGGTTTTCCCCTCGTTTCTTTGCTATGGCTAACTGGGGGGAATTCTGGTGACCAGTTCCATTTTGACAGATCACACGCTCTGCTCGTTAAATGTATTTCTTGTTGGAGTGGGAGCCATTAATACAGATCCGCCATATTGGATTAGTCCGAACCGATCACTGATTTTTACAGTATGTGCACAGGTAGTGATTTAAAAAACTTCTTACCGTCTTTCCAGTTATGGAACTTTATGACGTTGAAAAGAGCAATAAACATCATCAAAAATTTCCCCAAAATAGAAAGATGGAAGGAAGTTTTTATATTATTATCTGTGCACATACTGCAAAGATAAGTGACCTGTTTGGACTAAACCAATATGGCGGATCTGTAGTAGTAATTCATCGTCTTTATTGTGACCAAGGATACATCCATTTCTGAAAATTAAATACAGCTTGTGATGAGGCATCTGTTAGAGTCAAACGTGAACTGAATGTCAATTTCAAGCATATCGGTGGCATTAATTATTTTATCTGAGTGGAATTTGCTAGTAGTAATAAATAGTGATTAATATGAAACCAACGATGTTAACATTATCTTTTTTTGTATTGAAATCCTTTGCTCGCTGTTCTGAAAGAAATATACTGTTGTCTACTCGGTAAAACCCGTCGATCTACACAATTTCGAAAGTTTTCTGTTCATTAATATTTAGTATCCAGTCCCAGAAAACGCCGAATTACTTAATGAATGTCTGGCGTAAAAGAAGAAGTAGCTAGCCTTCGCTCAAACACTGATGTATATAGTATATTATTTGCATAAGAGAAGCAAGTCTTATGTGTCGCTATCAGGAGGCGACTTTTACTGATGTTTCGATGGGTTCCCACGAGCTACATGTACCCTCTCTTTAATAAATGAGCCCATAAATCATTATACAAGAAAACGAAAGTAGATCGTGATGGAAACACCAATACGACTTCCTGACAAGATTAAAAAACATTTTGATACTTTCTGGGTGTATGTTTAGGCGTTCTCACTGCGTTCCTCATTCAAATTTGAATGTCCGAACAATTCCTACGCATTCTTTTAGTTTTAAGATGATGCGAAATGAACACTATAGAATTGTAGATCGTGATGGGAACGTCAGTACATAGCTAAAATGAACGTTCGTATTTTTTTTTTTTTGAGGGGGGGGGGGGGTCGTGGAAGACGACTGAGTTAAAACTATATACAACGAGGCCCCTTTCCATTGAACGTATGAACAAAAAAGAGGAACCCTGTTACTAACGCAGGATTAAAAAATGGAGAATAAATGTAAACCTGTTGAGCTTAGAAAGAAACTGAAGATACTCACCTTATTACATGGACCATTTTCCTCTATACTTTTTACAGAGAGAATCGAAACCGGAAGTAGGCCGGCCGCCATTACGTAATGGTACTGCACGTTCCGTGACGCCGCCATGGTTCGTTTTATTGTCAGTGTGTCACCAGCTTGTCGGTGTGGTGTGTTGTTGAAGTCAGTTGCTCACTACTTGCTCGAATGCCCTCATTTTGCACCCACAAGGATGAAGTGGGTTGAGGGTGCCCTACAGTAACCGACTTCCTTAGTTCGTATAGCCCACACTGTTTCACTATCCTCTGAGAGGAAACTGAGGAGATTAATCCGATACTGCAACAAAACTAGAAGATTCAGGTTCTCCTTCTGACTCGGGAAATTCTTTTTCGTCTACTGGGATGGTTCATTGTTACTTATAGTTCAACGCTTATTTAGTGTTTTTTTTATACGTAGAGAGTTGATTTATGTGCATTGTGCTGAATGTAGGCAATGGGGAAGATGATCCTTGTGGTTTAGGCTCCTCAATAAAATTCAATTCAGTTCTATTTTTACGTATAGTGTCAATATGTAATTTTAACATTTTACCTTGTATATTTGTCTAATAACTAGACAAAAACGTTTGGCTTATACTTTTGAGTAATTAAAATTATTCTGTTGGATGATCGAAGTGAAGTGAAGTGAATCAAAGTGAAGTATCTGATATTTTAAAAGGAAAACTAACCATTATTATACATAAAAATTTTTTTTAAATGAACTCATTCTCCCCGAGATACCCCTTATTTTATTCATCTTGGAGTGTAGAAACTTACAAAATGGACTCATTCCTCTCGAGATACCCCTTATGAGACTCATTTTTACGAATAGTTAAAAGAGATTGGCTATCATATTCACTGAATGCAAATATTTTGACGCCAAAAAGTTTTAAAAACGAACTCATTCCCCAAGAGATAGCCGTTATGACACAGGCTCGGACTGGCCATACTGCCATTGTGCTATTGGCACTGGCGCCCTTCGGTTACTGCCCTTTTGGCGCCCCATGAGGAACCTACCGTTTTACCCCTCCCGAAAGAAAAATTGAACTTTTGTCCACTGTTGAGCTTTCCCTGCAGGGACAATGAACATATTTCCTTCTACCCCTTTCTCCTCCCCCTTATTTTTCAAACTCCTCCTACCACCCCTCATCCGCCCCCCCCCCGCCAGCCCAAAAAAAAGATCCGTGACATCCAGAAAGAAGTTCATAAAAAAGTCATTCCTTTACATATAATACATGTGTTGACGCACTTCAACGCCAATAGAATGTCAAAATAAGCAAAGGCTCCTGGCGACTTCCCTGTACAATGTTTGGGAAGTTTAGAACACTCTCCAGACCCGTCAGACTTGAATTCCTGGTAAAAAGCATGGCTACCCTCCCCATAATTTCTCTAAATGGCACAAGCGCTCTTTCGTACCCAGTCTGACTCTGTTATGACAGTCATCTTTACGAATAGTTAAACAAGATTGGCTATCATTTTCACTGAAAGCAAATACTTTGACGCAAAAAATTAAAAAAACAAACTCATACCCCAAGAGATATCCGTTATGACACTCATCTTTACGAACAGTTAAACAAGATTGGCAATCATTTTCGCTGAACGCAAAGTATTTGGCGCTACATATGTGGCCAAACGCACATCATTTTAAGAAGATTGCCGAGAAGAGAGAAAACGTGATTTTATTAGAGGACTGAAATGGGATTTAACGTCGTTTAAGCTGTTCTTCATAATATTCTCTTAACATTTCTTCTCCAAATAACATTTTCGGTTTGCATTAAATTCTGTTCTTAATATAAAGCGCATTAAATTGTAATAATACAGAAACTTATCCAGCAATAAAGCGGTTGTACGGCACAAGTCGGGCTTCCTGGTTTAACGGTGGGTCGTAAATCAAATTTTATTCCCAATAAAAAGTACCGCGTAATTAGCATTTGTACAGTCTGATAATTTTCATAATAGCGGCCTTTTACGAGCAAGACTCGGCATTGAAACTTTACTGCTTGTTGCCTCTTAAAAGTCAACGTCATGTTGTTAGTGTTCGTAAAGTGTAGCACTGACCAGAAAGGCCGAACTCGCAACATGTTCTTTGCCAGGCCTCCCATTACTTGCCGCCATCTTTAGGGGCGGAACACTTGTTTCTTAAAGGTAACGAACAAAAAGGATTAAAGAACTTTAAAACTAAGTGACAAACGGGAAAGTGATGAAAACTTGTTCTGCAAACACGAGGGCGCATTTATGTAACAAAACTATCTCTCACTGGCCAAAAGCTGTTTTCTGTTTTGTACGCCATCTTATATTCGACGCCATCACGTCTAGTTATATTTATATTTTCGTAAGTGTCGTGATTTTAGAGACCGGTCATTATGTATCGCTGGGGATGGTGGGCAATTTTGTTTTTACACGATACCAACAAATCCAAACCCCCCCCCCCCCAACTGACTGTAGAAAAATTAATGCTCCCCCTCCACATAGGCGAAATAATTATCAAGTGCAAAAAATTACATGTATGATGTAGCAACGAAACTTTTTTTAATTTTTGCACTTGAGAATAAGTTGAGTTTACTCCGTAAACATTGAGCTTTTGTTGTTTTAATGGGCGCTTATCTTGGCAACACAACCAACGCAGCAGTCAACCAGAAGTGTTTAGAATTATCGTCAAACTTTGAAACTACTTACACGCAAGCTTTTTATATTTGAACTTATTTTCCCCACGACCAAATATCGTGCGCTGATACGAGGCATTTGTTTTCAAAGTGGCCCTTTTTTCATGTTCGATTAAGTTTTAATGGCTAGGTCTCATTGCCTGGTCGAAGTAATCAAATTATTAAGCCACACATCGACCATTGGCGTTCATATGGCATTCTTATTTTTTGTTCTTTGTTAATTTTGTTATAAAGTGTATTTCTTTTTCAATATTATTTAATGCCCAATGCTAGCCTACCGATGAAAAAAAAAAAGGAAGCCAAAAAAAAATAATAATAATCAACTCAATTTTACAAAGCGTTGGCTTTTGAAAGTGTATTTCGGGCTGTGGAAAGCATAAAAGCCAGGTGTGCGGGGCAGACTTATTAAATCCCACGTCTGTTAAACCTGGCGAAAATCCAAGTCTGGCCAGCTGTTCTTATTCATTCAACCTCGTTATCATTTTATCCATTCTGAGGTCAATTTGCGGAGAGTTATGAATCTAAGGCAGACTTACGAAAAATACAGAGGCCGTGGTAGTGCCAGTATTCACGCCATAGGACGGGTTAAATCAGACTTTAGACACAGCAGTCACGATAATGCTGGTACCACCATACGATTATTAGAGTTTCTAAGAGAGTGTCTGCTGAAATATCTCATAGAATTATATTCCTACAGAATTTATTCAGAACACTAATCGAGCTCATTGGCCTTTCCGTCCTGTAAAGTTTTTGAAGCCTATAGTTAATGCTTACGTGAATGCTTTCTTACCCATATCATTTTTACTCTTATTAGTCTAGACCGTATGCACGGGGGATGGATGGGGGAGGGGGGGGGGGGGTAGGTCAGAGGGTCGGTTGACCAACCGAGAATTTCCAAGAACCAAATTTTGACGAGAATGTGTGCCCTTTAATCTTGTAATTTAGGGGCAAAACAACCCTAAGTTCCCGAAATAAAGGGCAAAATGTTCAGAGGTCTCCTACATTTGTGTCTTAACGTACCTGAATCAGATAAAACAGTAATGGACCTGTCAATGGTTCATTTTTTTTTTTTCATTTTTTTTTTTCATTTTTTTTTTTTTTCATTTTATTTCTGCATCTGGTAGAAATCGGAGCATGCTGTTGCTTGAAATGTTAAAATGAAATGAAAACAGATTTTTTTTTTTTACTTTCAACTTTTAAATGAAAAAAAATATGCACAGTAAAAGGAAGTGATGTCTTTTGATCCCGAGAAATACAATAACAACTGCCAAAAAAACGTTAGTGTAAAATTAAAACAAATTAAAATTGTACATAATAAAAAAAAAGTAAAAAATCTTTAATTTAAAAAACAAAAAACTAAAAATATAATAAAATAAACAAATGACTAGCTTAAAAATGAATTATAAACCTTACGTTTTAAAGGTGCAGTTCTGCTATGATCATATTCAGAGCTATAAACT
>JAHWFP010081601.1:9878-21548 GCA_023313725.1 Lithobius niger
CTCTTAGTTGACTTGCCTTGGGCATCAAGGGGATTTGCTCTGCAGGAAGGTTTCGCGAGGATTAAGCACAACAACAAAATAGTGCTTTCTGAACCTTGCAGGGAAGCGTAGTTGTATTCCTTTCCTTTTTTTTTTTTTTTTGAGGGGAGGAGGGTGGCGGTGGAGGCGTGAGGGGGTGGCTGTTTTCTAAAACGGCGTATGTTACGCCGGGTTCAGCTGTCGTGTAGATTTATTTGACCTGGCGATAGTAATGACAGGTCTGTACGTAAACATAAAAATGAAATGTTTCGATCAGAATAAAATCGTTCAAGATAATACTGTAATTTGAATTAATTTTTTAGCTGTAATAACTTACTTTTTTTAATTGAGTGTTTGGTTTAAAAATAAAACGGGGAAATAACCTGATTTTCGGTGTCGGATTGTCACCAACGGAATATCGGTATAGTTAACACAATTGAACCTCAATTTCGTAACGTCTAATAAAACAGCTGATAAATACCGGCGGCACAACCTGGGGAAAGGGGGGGGGGAGAAAGAGCCGCATCGCAGGGCATTTATTGCAGGCAGAATTCTCAAAAGAGGCTTTATAAACTCTTCGAATGCATAAAACTGCTGAATTTGAGCTGTTTTACAGGGCTCCGAGGGTCTCAAAGCGACCCCAGGAAGACAAGGGTGACAGATGCCATCAGCCCACCGCCTCACCTCCTCCCTTTTCCCCCGAGAGAAGAAAAATTATTTACATTATAAAAAAAAAGTCTCTAATGAATTTGCCTTTTTAAAAGCGGCAGGACGCTCTTTAACGAGGCAAGTTTTCTTTTCGTTGAGCTTCCACGAACGAATGGCGTGTAGTCTGTCTTGGACTCCTTTTGTGAAAAAAAGTGACAATAGGGACTACTTGGACTGGAGTTGCCTACGAAAACGTGGTCCGTATAACAAAAACAAAATAGAAAAGTATGAACTTGGAAATTTTTCAGCTCGTGTGCGTTTTTTTATAGGCATTCTGCATGTTAAAGGGGAGAGGGGGAAGATCTAACATCCAGCCCAGCCTACTTCTGAAACCTTTTAGCAGAATTCCATTTTTTTGCCTCCCCCTCCCTTCAATACAAAATGTCCCTCCACTGATAAATGCAGCTCATAATCCACGAAATTTAAGCCCTAACCAGTCTCATCCACAATCCGAGTGTAACCTGCCATTCTTTATTTAGCGTTTGATGAGACCTTTATAGGCATTCGTCAAATTTACACTTCTGGATTTACAGTACTGCTAAATAGGTTTAATCAGTCGCGACAGTGACGTAATCAGCAAGAAGCTTCTGATTGGTTCCCCACGTCGCCCGTAGCAACCAAACGACTGCAGCCAACAGAAAAAGGATATGAAGCACCCTACAGGAAAGCCAACCGTAAAGTACTCAAGCTAGCGGATACGTAGTTACGTAAATTGGCATTAGTAAAGTGGTTTTGGTAGGGTTTGACCTCGGTAAACCATGCAGTAATTATACCTAAAATATATCACTCGATAATCTAAACACAACCAAACAAAGCCAGATATTATTCCTTTTTTGTTTAGACGTACAAATATTTGAAAGTTGTGATCTACTCTGCACTAAAATCTTACGTCATAAAACATTAAACAACCGTTTGTTCCCATATTTCTAATGCTTTTTTTTTAGAATTGCAGTTTGGTTTTAATGTAATTAATGGATTATGCAATAGTTTAATACTGCAGTAAGGTTTCACGTGGATTTTTCGTGATATCTGAAACTTTACAGGAAAGCCATAATATTTGTGAGCCTTTCCTGTTTCAACTTCGAATAAACGAGTTCGTTTTGATTTCTGATCATCTTTTGGATTAGTGACGCCCTGAAACGGGAGGGTCAAAGATTCCTCCGATCTGAGGGAAGGGGGGGAGGGGAAGCAATTAGAAATTAGAAAAACGTCCCATCGAAATATCCATGATCTTTTTCTTAGCTACTACACTAGCTATTACTGTTGTTTCCAGCTGTTCGTCGACAAAAATCTCAGTTACTGTCCCAACAGGTGGCAATGCTTCCCTACTGGAAGTGCCTTCCCTCCCCTCCCCAGTGGCACTAGCCCTGATCTTTTGATTTCGCCTCAAATTCCTTATACTACTGAAATATTAGGTTCAAAACGGATGATTTCAGGAACCTGTTGACACGCATAACAAGTGTATACAAGGGCAAATCGCAAATGGGCAATAAAACTACAAATGGAATTTAAAAATTGCCATTTTTACTACCATTTCTTACCAGTAGGTGCCATTGCACAGTAGTTGGCACAATCTAACGGCAGTTTAAATCAGTGGCGTGCACAAGAGGGGGGTAGGGGGGCATTGCCCCTGGCCTTTTTGGAAAATGCCCGTTGCGTACAAAAAATATGGCCTTTTTGTGCCGACATATGCTGGTGCGGTGGTGCTTGAGAAAGGGTCTAAAAGACTAAAAAAGGCCTACAAGTGCAAAAAAAGAACTGAAAAGGGAAAAAGAGAGAGCAAAGCAAAGGGTCCCCCACAAAAAATATTCGCTAGAACTTGTTGTGCCTTTTTACTAAAAGTTTCCCTTGCCCCCTCGGGGGGGGGTGCTGTGCACGCTACTGATTTAAATAACCGTGCGTTTCTTTTCGTGGAATACGATTTTCCAAAACGTATGGTGTGCGATTAACGTCAAACTGCATATACATAAACGGGATTAAGGGAAATAAATACAGATGCAAACCTATTTACGTTGCCTTTTGGACTTATATGTCAGACTGCCTGAGCAGGGAATCGAACCAACGGCCTCTGGAACCAAAGGCCAAGGTCCTACCGCTGAGCCAGTGCCAGTGTCTCAGCAGTGCCAGTGCCAGTGCCAGTGCCAGTGTCTAGGTGAGCCAGTGTCAGTGTCTCAGCAGTAGGACCTTGGCCTTTGGTTCCAGAGGTCGTGGCTTATTTCCCGCTCAGGCAGTCTGCCACATAACTCCAAAATGCAACGTAAATAGGTTTGCATCTGTATTTGTTTAACTCTTGTTGAGCCTTTGGCTTTCCGTCTATGGATTAAGGGATGTGTAAATCGTAATAGTAACGTTGACTTACACCCTACATGTTTTTTGCCGTTCCCTCTCGATGGAAAAGAAACATTTTTCAGATGATATCGTTATTGTCTTTCGACATCAAACGAATCAAAGAAAGAAAAAATAAACAAACAACACTTCAGGAATACCTCACACGGCAGCTGCCAAATTGGATGGGTGCAAAGTATAATGGAGCTGGGGATTGGAAGTTGGGGAGGAAAGGTAAGATTTATTTAGCAATTGAGACAGTAGAATGGAAACAGAGCATCCAGCTCTTAACTAGACGCAAGTTGGAAAGGTGAGAGAGTTTAAGCTATGTCTTTCTTGACCCAGCATTAACCCTTTGCACGGCAGCTTGGTTTAAAAACAAACTCTTCATCAAGAAAGACGGGGCACAAAGCAAGTCCCAAGGCGCAACGCAAGCTTTGTGTGCCACCCTCTTCCCCCGGGGGACCTCGAGCAAAAGCGAGCAGCAACAGCCCAGTGGGCAGCATTCGTGGCTTCAAAGCAAGAGGAAGCTGGTTCGAATCCAGCAAATGACCCGAGTCCTTCTATTAAAAAAAAATCCATACGAGTATGTGTTGCTCTGCACACGGTTTTGTAAGTATTTTTTTTTTTTGTTTTTTGTAATAAAGGACCGTCCATTATTTATCAAAATGGTATAGGGGACAGTTAAAGGCTAAAGGTTTATGGTGGATTATTTCTGAGATTTTTTAGCCTTCTCTTCACCCTAAAATTTTTTTGGTTCCATTCGGAATGACTGTTTGTTAGTCCTCCAACCTCCGCCGTTTAACCTGTTTTGCTCTTCCCGTCATATAATTTACAGCGATTTGTGCATATTATACCACGCGCCATGGCTGTTTGCTGTGACGTGCATATCACGTGACGGGCTAGTCCAATCAGACGGCCAAACAGCCGTTGTTCTCGTTCGTCATTGGCTAACTCATGGTGACGTCACGGCAAACAGCCATTGCGCATGGTTTAATTTAATCCTTCGTTCAGACTTTGTATTTATTTGTATTACTTCTCCATTGCTGGTGGCCGTGGGCGTTCTCAGTCGAATGGAACCTACTCACTGCTGGACCTTAACAACGGATTCCGTCAGTCATATTTATGCCTGTGGAGGAGTGAGCAAATCGGGTTCAGATAATACTGTAATTTGAATTCAGTTTTTAGGTATACGAACTTACATTTTTTTATTGAATTTTTGGTTTAAGAAAAAAAGAAAAAAATGATTCTCGGTATCGCAACAACGCATATCGGTTTAGTTAGTACCAATCGAACACCAAATTTCGCAAAAGTCTAATAAAACAGCTGATAAATATACCAGCGGTAAACCTGTCGTGGGAGGGGGGGAGAGGAGAAAAGGGGGAAGGAGCCTTATCGCAAGACCCTTAGTTAATATGGCATTTATTGCAGGCCGAATTCTGAAAACAGGCTTTATAAATGCTTTGAAGACACAAAAGTGCTGAAATTGAGCTGTTTTACTGGGCTCCGATGGACTTAAAAAGGCCCCCCCCCCCACACAACTTCTTAGACCTTTTCGCAGAATTCCTTTTTTTTCCCCTTGCCTCTCCCTTTTCCTCCAAAACCAAATTACTGACTGGATCACTGATAAATGCAGCTCATAATCCACGAAATTTAAGCTATCTAACCAGTCTATAACCCACACTCCTGAATGTTACCAGCCATGCTTTATTTAGCGTTTGACGAGACCTTCATAGCACATTCGTCAAATTCACATTTCTGAATTTACAGTACTGCTAAATAGGTTTATCCTCACAGTTTAGAAGCAAAGAGCTGTTAACTTATTTCTAGTTAACGACAAAAGGTTTTGTCAAGTTCATTACTGATGACACACAAGTATTTTCAAAATCTATGGGAAAAAATCTTCACGGATTTTAGTAACGTTGTGCTTTCCACGGAATATAAGCAAAAAAAATTAAACCAAATTCACTACTTATACTGTTGAAGGATTGGTACTTTCTATGGACCTTTAGACTTAATTACCCTTCTAGTATTATTATTTCGGAACAATAACCGTTTATCTGAAACTTAGTACGGTTGTATTTAACCATACAAGGACAACTCTGCGGGGCTTTCATTGTGACAAGGGAATAACTCGTCGAAGAGCAGTTCGTTAACGACCAGTCTTTCGAACTCGCATGGTGCAAAAGGAAAAAAAAAAACAACTCATTTCGTCGCAAATTATGAATTTCTATTGGCCACCATCTAATTAACGGCGCCAATTAATGGCTTCAGCTGGGGAAGCTTTTGCCCCAGGCGGAATTTAATTAGAACGACAGCCGCAGGGGGCGCCACAAGCCACGACGGCGTCCGAATACGTTCACAATGTCGTCGTCGACCAATTGCCTTTGCTATGGACGTAAGGAGGAACTTTTCGCAATCATCACCCCGGGTGGAACGACCTGAGGGGGCAAACGTCATTGCTTTATTAGAATGCCTATTTCCCTTATTTCACAACACTAGGTTATAGCAACAAAGTTTGACAATTATCCAATTGAGGACACGAACTAGACCACAGCCACCTACAGTAAAGGCCGTATCATCTTTGCCTCCCACAATGCTCCGCAAAACGGCGAATCAAATAACGACGCGGCAAGTTTGCCAAGTGGCGTCATCTGTTGACAGAATTTGGAACAATGGTCGGTTAGTTTGAAATTTCGCCGCTTGGAGTAGAGATGGCAGCACGTAGCAAACTTGCGCTTCCTCCTATGTCAATGGTTGATTTTACTTGCCTAATTTGTCTTGATCTGATCCGGCCTTTACTGTAGGTGACACGTTCGCAATAACCTCAACATAGTTCGTATGTGTATATTTGGAGGCCGAAGCCGAAGACCGAGCGAAGCTTCGCTATGATCACACTCCAATGTCATCTTAGACCGCCCATCATGCGGCAACCACAAGGACTATCCAAACCAAATTTGGCATGCAGTAGCACAGGTGTTGGACAAGGTTTATCAACAAACAATCCGTAATCGGACATGGGGTTGAGGAACCGTCATGTCATGGTGAAAAAAAAAGGCAAAGAGCCAACAAAAACGAGGTCATAGTTAGTTCATGACGTCATAGTTTGTTCAGGCAAGGCAAAATGTTAAATTTTACTGGGGGTTTCGTGTTTTAAAATGATTCTAGCATACGAGATAACATTTTAAACCAATATTTTTTTTAATAATTATGTGCATTTAAGCCTCTACTTTATGTATGCAATGCTTTCAAAAGTAATTTTCTTATAATGCCATACTTCAGTATTACCGTTTTAGGTTAATTGGGAACTGTGACCGGTTATCGGGATTTGGTATTGGCCACTTTTGTTTAATGATCAGCTCGGGTAGAAAAAAGCTGATCGTCCCAGCCTTAATATTTTGTCATGTTTAGGATAAATCCCAACCGCGGCCAATATTCAATTGTGGAAAATGTATGAAAAAGGTGCAGGGATAACCAAAAACTAAAAGTTAAAGGATGAGTATCCACCATTCATAGAGAGAAAGACGCGGCAATAACATTTTCATGATACTGTCCAGCTAAGTATAGCTAGCTATCTTCGTGGCTTTTCCTTGGTTGAATGATATCACTACTTTCAAAGGCAGACGCCTTTTTTTTTTTTACGGAACAGCAAAACAGTAAAGAAGGCGGAGCCCGCTCTATTATGTCGACAATTGAAATGACTACGGCCCTAGTTATTTTGCAGTTCGAAGTCGGATACAGCAAATCATTAATTGTTCAATTTTTGAACCTTACGAGACGTTTTCCAGCCCCTTAATCCCTCGACCGAATCATCTGGAAACCTCTAGTAATTACAGGGCCGAAAGATCGTGCAGGATACCAAGAGCAAGAGGCACTGAAAATAAAAATAGATCAAGACTTTTTTGCATTGTTGTAAACAATCGCATGCTAAGGTAGGATTTTAGAGTTTTTCTTAATGAACTTGGTCTACTTGCACTCTCAATTAATCTGAGCCTCTGAGATCACAAATAGAACAAGTCCAAGTCTGTACAACTAGTGGTGGTAGAAAGCAAAACGTGAAATTTCGTTCGATTTTAAAACGGACTTGGTCTAGTTGCATTTTCAATGCCTCCCAGTAGCTGCTAAAAGAGCTGATCACTAGAACTGTCTGGGAATTGGCCGGGACTCAGGGATGCAACAAGATCTCGTGCTGCAGAAAAGGCCAGTAGATCACTGTTGATTATCTAGGTGTGCAACTTGCAAACAGCCACTAAGCACGCCATGCACCAGTGCCTTGTACACAATGTAATCTGTAACCCTATTAATATAAAGGATGGCAGCCTCGTTCGGATGCTGCCCATTATCTAACTGTAACTCTGTGTGCGATCAGGGCTGACCAGAGGTGGAGCTAGGCGGTGGGGCCCGTCCCAACAGCTCACCTGATGACTCTGCTTTCGGATCTTTCGGATCTCAGGCGTCATCTCAGGTCGGTCTTGGCCGACCAGGTTTCGGATGTCCGGACAAGCTTTTGCGTGCGAGTTTCTAATGTTATGTAATTAGCGGAGCGAGCGTGATATCATGAGCGAGGCGGGTAATTTGGAAAAATACGAAAACTTGAAAAATCATCATTTTCTTGTGATCTGGTTGGTCCGTGTAAAAAAGTTATGTGCTGCTGGCGAATATGATTGGTGACACCAGTGGCGTTTGATTTTTGGCCTTTACAGAGTTCTACTTTTATCCTTGCCGGCGATGGTAACCGATTTCAGTCATTCTCAAACCAAGACTTTTGTAAAATTTACATTTTTTTTTTATATTAATCTTTGGTAGCATTTTTTTATTGCCTGTAATTTGCTATTTAGCAGTTTTTGGAAATTATGCTAGTAGAATTCCAAATTCTGAAATGGTCCCACGCTATATCTGGCCATTTTACCTCAGGGGTGAAAGAGCGCATTTACTGCTTCGACCCCAAGAACAACTTACACTGATTCTGTTACAGTTTTCTAGTGAAGAACGGAGCACCTTAATGCTCTCTGCCCTTACCTCGAAGACAACAAAATGAAAGTCACATTTAAGTTACTTAAGAGCCCTTGAGGAAATTAAAGAATTTAGGAGTGCCAAGTTTCACTTCGGTAAGAAAGCGTGCAGGGTTCCCCGTGTACGGGGCATTAGTAGAAATTCCGAAAAACAAAATGCGAGTCACCGTGGTACTCGCTACACTTTGATCTTTTTCTTGCAATCACCTAATGGAGTTCAGTTCACTCACTTTTCATGTTTGGGTTCCCGCTTTTTCCAAACCCCACCCTACCCAAAACAACAACTTTGTGGAGGTCCACTATTTTTACCACACAAAACGAACACAATAGAGTAAAGTTTGTGGGTGGTGGGGAGAAGACACACACGCGAACGACTTCTCCACAATTATAGGTAGTTATTACCTTTCTTTACTTGCCGGAGGACGGATTTTGACCAACAACACGAAGCATATCATCTTTCTCGATCGCATGCTTAAATGAAAACGTCGCCATGTTCCACTGTCGGCTTTGCCTTTATGTTCGTGCCGCGTCAATATTTGCCGAGACAGTGCTGCCTGCCTTTCATGGAATGGACCGACGACGTCGGCCGTCTTTCAACCAAAACTCTTCCATTATCTTCAGTGAGTCTCAAGGCAGATAGAATGACGTCAAGGGATCTCCATCTTTTTTCTTCTTTTGGTATTAGTACAGAGAACCCAAATGAGAAAAACATGTATTGTCTGCACGCAACAACCAATTTTTTGTGTTTTTTATAAACTTACGCTGCTTGCTTGTCTCTGGGGGCTTGGTTTCAAAAAAATATGGTCAACAAATTAGCATTCAAAAAAAAAATCGGGGTTAAACCTCGAAGTTTCATGTTCGTCAGTGACTGGAAGGAAATATTTTCTTCGACATTCAAAGGCTAAAAAATTATCGACGAGCAAACCGCGTTTTTGTGTTTGTACGTTTGTCTCTTAGACGTCAGGCAAGCCTTCATCATTCACTGTATTTGCTGACAGATGCAGTCAATTGATTTAAGGGAAATCTCGACAATTTCAACTTAGAGCATCATAATCATCTGAGCGTGTAGTTTGTTCCACATTATGTTTGCAGGAAACTGACTGTATGATGCCAAGTTTCCTTGCACTACGAGTGCAAAAACATGCGGCTATACCACACCTGTAAACTCTACGCAGTCACTGATGTTAAAGTCACTGATGATTTTGCACTCGTAGTGGAAGGAAACGTGGTGTCAAACAGTCAGTTTCCTGCAAACATAACGTGGAACAAAGTATAGTATACGTATGTGAGTCATTTAACGTCATTGGCTATACAACAAAGAAGCAGGAGCAACAGCAACGAGACCGCCGATAACAACAATGCGTCCATGACAACAACGAAGACAAGCGGAAGAGAAAGCTAAGCCACAAATAAAAACATTAAATAAAACCCATGGATTACACAGTCCGCGCGAACTGAGCGAGCGTATTCTGTGCATTTTTTGTGGGTAACCACAAAAGTTCAGCTCACCAACCTTTGTTACAGAATTTGTGAAATCAAGGGCTTTTGCAAATAAAACTCTTTAGTTGAAGCATTTCGTGGCTTGCTTGTTGGGAAGAAACTTTTAACCACGACAGATAACTGCATTTAGTCTGTGGGGGGGGGGGGGGCCGAAAACCCCCCCACCCAGCGCGCCCCCCCCCCAGGGGGGGGGCGCCCAGGTGAACCCACTGTACCCAGGCCCCGTTGCGCACGGCCTAAAAAAAGTTTTTTTTACGCAATTGTGAGTTTTGAGGACTATGAGTAATGCACTCAATTTGTGATTATTGTGAATTTTTTGTGTACGCCCAACAAAACAACAACTAAAATCCAACGAGCATGGAATAGGAGAAGTGCAGTGCAAACCTGTCAGGTTGTTAGGCAGGGAAGCCTTTAAACGTAATAGCCCAGATTAATGAATGAACCAAAACATTGAGCACAACTGTGGCCGACAAATATTATAACATTAGTGTAACCCTTTTCCCACTCCCCCCCGGGCCCGGGGGGGGGGCGCTGTTGTAGCTATTCCCAGGCCCCTAACTTTGATGTGGGGGCCCTGACAGTGAGAGCAACCTCGTTTTGAGGCAGGCTCAAATACAATAAAAGGCCTTTGTATACATTCTTAGAAACGAAAAGAAACATTAAAAACCTATGCATTCACATTTTATACAGTATTAAGGAAAAACTCGGTGCTTTTCATTTTCGGTACCATTTCTTGTCACTGTAGAACTCACTACCAAGCAACTGTGTAAAATTTGTCAACTTGTGCGCAATTTATTAATCATTTATGCGTTTTTTGACATTCTCCAAAAGATTATTATTCGATCACAACAATCTCTTCTAATAATAAGGATATTCGGTTATTGTAAAAGGCAATAAACTGAAAACGAACTTTTAATGAATAAAACAATGCTTCAGGTCTAAACCATGCGCAATGGCTGTTTGCCGTAACGTCACCATGAGTTAGCCAATGACGAACGAGAACAACGGCTGTTTGGCCGTCTGATTGGACTAGCCCAGTCACGTGACATGCACGTCACAGCAAACAGCCATGTCGTGTGGTATATGTAACTTTAATATTAAACTCCTGGCTAAAGGTTCTGTCGTTGTGGACGATTAAAATTAAAGAAATGGTGAACCGCGGTTAAATAATTGAAAACGCTATTTACTTGCTAATTTAAAAAAATAGCCTACACGAACCCATGGAGTGTGGGGTCGGGTGAGGGCCAAGCTGGGTGACGCCGGGCCAATCCATATCATACTGAATAGGGCATTAACTGCTTGCTAAAGGTTCTGTCTTTGTTGATGATTAAAATAAAAGGATTAGTGAAACTCGGTGAAGTACTGAAAACGCTATTTCCTTTCTGCCTCTCCACGTAAAAAAAAAGGTAAAATTGGCGGGCTAAAGTTAAGGACTTTGTTGTAGAAATGCGTATTTCTTTATTTCCGGTGGAAATATTTATGTATAAGTGCATGGAATCTTGGGTCAGGGGAGGCGCTGATTGAGTGAGCAAAGCGAAAGAAAATCAGCATTTGTCAGCCAGTGTGAGCAAAAACACATAGACGGGATATTTGCGTTCCGCAACAAAGACACACGCGACAGCAAACCGAACCTATGTTACAAACGGTGCATCAAACACCACTGTGCAAGTGCATAGCACAGTCTTCAGTTAGTATAGTACGAAATGCTGTTGTTGTGCAACGAGTTTCTACTGTCTGTAAGGTGTAAATGTTCTTATTTTCCCATTAATTTATGATTAAGTTTTCCACGTTTACGCGTTTCCCATTTTCAAAATTTAGCCCTGTGTTGCTGCAAAGCGGGTGTTTTCTTTTTAGCTAATGTAAAAGCGTCCGCAAGCAGCAACAGGTTTTGGACAAAATTTAATAAACTCCTGTGTCCCTTATTTTCGCCGCAATGTTTCCAACCGAAATTAAATTAGGAACTTCAATAAGAAGACGGCGTAATTACGAAGAGGTAGTGGGCGCAAATATGGGCCATTTCGAAATGAGAAAAATAAATAAAGGAAATCGCTAGGGAGCAAAAGTTTTGCCGGAAGAGAAATTCTTAAAGTTACATAACGGGAAAGTC
>JAHWFP010081603.1:0-22438 GCA_023313725.1 Lithobius niger
CTACCCTTGTTGGAAAATATATACCTTCATCTTTCAACTAGGCTCAACCACATCCAATTATCAGAATACGAACCGCTACTGCAGCACTTTAAAGATGGAACCTGTCGTAAAAGACACAAATCAAAGCGCTAGGCCTACAACATAATAAACTGCCGTAGCTTAGCTCCCAATTACAATAAATCATTTCAATTACCCTTGTTGGAAAATACATATCTCCATCTTTCATATAAGCTTAATCTCATCTATTTGTCTGAATTGCATACTGCAGCAGGTCAAAGATGGAACTTGTCGTAAAACCATGCAAAAATCTAAACACTACAATGTCAATAAACTACTGTAACGTAGCGCCTAATTAAAATAAAGTTTAATTACCCTTATTAGAAAATATACATCTTCATCTTTCATCTAAGCCTAATCACATCCATTTATCTGAATTAGAACAGCTACTGCAGCAGTTTAAAAATGGAACTTGTCGTAAAATGATGCAAAAAGCACAGCCCTACAATAAAGAAAAATCTGGTAACTTAGCTTCTAATATATATAGTTTTAATTAGCCTAGTTGGAAAAAGAACATCTTCATCTAAGCCTAATTACATCCACTTATTTGAATTATAATAGCTACTGCAGCAGTTTAAAGATGGAACTTGTCATAAAACGACGCAAAAATCGAAGCGCTACAACATAGTTAAACTGCCGCAGCTTAGCTCCTTATTAAAAAAATCATTTTAATTACACTTGTTGGAAAACATACATCTTCACCTTTTATTCAAGCCCAATCATGTTAGTGAATCTTAATTAAATCTAACATTGCAGCTGTTTAAATTCGAGAATTATAAGACACGTATGCACTGTTGCACGTATAGCATACATAAACGGTCTAATAGAACGTAAATGACGAATTTCGGCCAGAAGGGTTAATTTTACGAAAAATAGGAATAGAACCCTTTTTGAAGGAAATTTTATCATGCACATAATTGGAAACGGGTTTATTTTCAATCGGATGAATGGTTTAGATGCTAGATGCAAAAAAGAACTTTTTGCCAGCCCTCAGCCCGGCCGGCTAAAAATGGTTTCTTTTTTGCCTAAAACATACTTAACCCAGGGTGCGAAATTAGCACCGGCCCACCGGACAATGGCGGTAATTTTGTTGGAGGTCCGGCAGTTTTGAAAATTTAGAATATTCCAAAACAAAACATCTCTTTAAACTTAAAACAAAATTCATTTCCAATCCCAATTTTAACGGACTATATCATTGTTTACAGCAATTATTAATCAAAAGCTGCATAAAAAACAAGGGAAAGCGATGACCAGCTGGCGTTGCAATCGTACATCTCAACTGCTTTCGTAAACAAGCGAAGCGACGTCATCGTTTGTCGGGAAATCCCCGCGTCAGTCGCTTCGCACATGCGCGTTAGTTAGGCCTAAAGTGTCTACCGCGTCGGCATTCAATTGTTAGAACTGGGAGTTTTTAACATGGCAACACCGAAAAAGCAAAAGCGGCTCGACGGTTTTATTCAGGAGGCACGCGCTACACCAAAGTCATCAGTGTGTAATAAAAACGAAACTAGATGGCAGGAATATGAACTCAAACGCAAACCACGAAAATTTCAGACACAGTGGAAAATCAAATTTCCGTGGGTATCCGAGGATGGTGTTGCAGATGACGGTAAGACAGTGATTTATTGTGTCACATGTCGTGCTAAACCTAATTTGGCAAACAAAAAGTCGCCTTATTTTATTGGAACTTCCAACGATTCGAACAAAAAAACATCAGGTCTACGTGATCACGCGAAAAGCAAATGGCATGAAAAATGTCAAGGAGCCATTGACGCTAGCAATGCTCTTCCCGGAACTACGACTGCCGAAAAATCACCAGACAAAATGACAGCTTCACAAAAATCGCATGTGCTAAATTAATAAACACAGCTCACGCATTAGCAAAACACGCTAGGCCATACAAAGATTATTGTTGGACATTAGAACTTGTTGAAAAATGTGGCGGTGATTTACAGTCAAACTACAGAAATGACAAACAGTGTGCTAGTTTTACTTACTACATTGCTCAAGTAGAGAGAAGTACGATGAAGGAATGGTGCCGATTTTTATTCTGTTATGGTGGACGGATCAATCAATGTTTCTGTCCTGGAAGTAGAGCTTGTTTATATTCGTGCATCCCAACATGGAATTATTCGAGTGTTTTTGCTTGCTGTGAAAGTTCTTACTCGCCCGAACGCAGATAACATTTTTAATGCTACATTAGAAAGTTTATTCGAAATTAGTGTAACAAAAGTATTCATGCAGCAATGTGTTGGTTTCTGTGCAGATGGAGCAGCTGTGAATTTCAGAAACCGACAAGGAGTGGCAACAAAATTAGGTGATACAATCTAGTGGCTTGTAGCAATTCGCTGTGTTGGCCATCGCATTGAACTTGCAATGAAAGATGTGGCAAAAGATGTGGCTTTTCACAAAAAAGAAGAGGAACTTTTACTTCGGATTTATTTGTTTTATCACAACTCTGGCGTGGTGCGAAGTGGATTGTTAACAGCAAGAGAAGCTTTGAAAACTAAAAAAATTGCCTGCTAGAACTGGAGGAACAAGATGGGTGGAGCATACGCATACAGCAGTAGAAAATATCTTGGAGATTTATCAAATTCAAGTAGATACTACTGCTATGCCAACTTCTAAAGCTAAGGCTAGTGGCTTTTTAAAACAGTTGCTTTCTAGAAAGATGATAATATGGCTTCTAAAAGATGTGACAGACATCATGCAGAAACCGTCAAAGATAGTACAGTGAACAGATTGCCTACTTTCTGACATTGATGATGTAATTTCCACTACCATCACCACTTTAAAGCGTTATGAAAATGACCACAAAACACCGTCAGTATCAAAGTTACTTGAAGGTGCAGATGAAGCAACTTTCGAATTCGGTAGTATTGATGGCTTGCTAGCCCTGAAGCAAGGTTTCCAAACTAGTGCCAAGGAATTTATTTCGGGTCTAATAACTTATCTCAGTAACAGATTTTCCGATTTAGAAGGCTCCCCAGTTATAGCAGCTGTGTCCATATTTAATACCAACACCTGGCCAAAGCCACTGCCAAAAGACTTTGGTGAGAACAACTAGCTCTGCTTGTTGAGCACTTTAAGAAACCTTTAGCTAGTGCAGGCGTTAAGTAAGAAAAAATTATGATTGACTGGACTTACATTAAGGACAAAGTCAGCACCAAGGCTTGCCAGATGCAAGAACCCCCAAAGAAGAAAAGTGGTGGCAAAGGGCAACAGACAGCCAAACGATTACACATAGATAATAATGTGCTGTGGGAAAGTGTTTCCAGAATGTGGGGACTTGAAGTCCCGGATTTATTGAAGTTAGTTGACCGTGTCTTTACACTCCAAGTCCACAGTGCTATTGTCGAGAGGGGTTTCAGCTTATACAAACTCATACATACTGACCTGAGAAATGGTCTCTGTGCCAAAACCATCACTCATCTTATGCAAATAAGGCTGCACTCCACAAATATACCAGAATTTGACCCGGAACCTGCCTTTAACTATGGAAAAGTGATGTTGTTAGGGCTAGAAGGCCTAATGTGAAACCATACCGTAAACACAAAAACACTCCTGAGTCAGAGTGTGATAGTGCTTCTGATGCTGACTCAGATTTTTCGGATGAATGTTAGAAACTAGCAATTTACGTTAAGAATAAGAGATTGCTCCTCATACACCAGAATTAAAATTGAAATAATTGGCAAATGCTGTTTACAGTGGTAATATGAATACATCAGCTATAGAAAATACACCTTACCACCTATGTAAGGTGTATTTTCTTTATTAAAATACAGAATTTTAATGCCAAAAAAAATCAAATTTACTTTTGGGCCAGTAAATTTTTTGGAGGTCCGGCAGTTTTTAACAGCTGCCAGACCAGTGTCCGGTACAATAATTTCCTAAATTCGCGCACTGTTAACTTGAGAATTTTTGTTTTCTTTCCACCAAAGAGGAGGAAGGTGGACTTACACTGATAATTTTTTATCTCTTTTTACAAACTATGCATCATGGTCGAATTACACTGAGAATTTCTCTGACCGAAATTTGCTCACTTGATCGTGTACTAAATTCGCCCAATCACAACAGACTTACAGTGATAATCACGCAGTAGCTTTCAAAAGCTACTGCATGATTATCACTGTAAGTCGATGTTCATTGGCTAAATTTAAAACTAAATCAGTTAGGCAATATCCTGCTGCTTTCATTGGTCGCCGCAGCGTAATGCTAAACCGTGCAAAACATGGCGAGAGCTTTCTGAAGTTGATACGCTTTTGGCAGTCACTCGCTTCAAACGTTACACAGTTGACGCGTTACGATACGTTTGTTGAATTCATTTCAAATAAAAGTATGTATTTTCCTACCAGTAACAGTCCGGAAGGCCTTTATTTCGAAATACGCACTGCGACGTTCATTTCCGTAACCTAGCAACGCCTGCAATCATACGTAGAAGCCGGTGGCGAAACCCGTTAATCCGCCTGTATCGTTAGACCTAACGTCAACGTAACCTAGCAACAAATTCTGAACACCGTTTGGAAATTTATTACGCTCCGCTACAGTCCGTATTTGATTACTCTTACTTTTTATTTACTCTTGCAATTTTAGAAAAAATAAAATTATGTACTGCATTTAATAATTTATTATTACGGAATTGTTTAAAGTAAAAAGTTTGGAGGTGTGCGCCAATGAAAAATTATTCAGTGGCGGCGAATATCAATTTTATTCCTGGGGGCCGTAGTGCCAATCGTCGCGCAGATATTTGGATGGCAGCGCGACTTTTATAAAATTTTTAAATGTTGCATACGAAATTTAGAGTGCTGAGTACTGAAATATGACGTGAAATTCTCTAACTAAATACCCCGCGAGCTATTGGAAATTATCAAATTTTTTTCAACACTCGTGTTTTGGCCCATTAAACTCACTCGTGCTATTTATTGGCAGATAATTTCCCTCGTGCTATGCACCCAGGAAATTGATATCTGCCTAAATAGCACTAGTCAGTTTATAGGGGCCAAAACACTCGAGTTGAAAAAAATTATCGATAATTTCCTTAGCTCTTGGGATATTACGTATGAGAATTTCCCTGACAGAAATTTGCTCACTTGATCGTGTACTAAATTCGCTCAATCACAACTGACTTACAGTGACAATCACACAGTAGCTTTCAAAAGCTACTGCGTGTTTATCACTGTAAGTCGATGTTCATTGGCTAAATTTAAAACTAAATCAGTTAGGCAATATCCTGTAGCTTTCATTGGTCGACGCAGTGTAATGCAAACGTTCAAACGTTACAGAATTGACATGTTACGACACGTTTGTTGAATTCATTTCAAATAAAAGTATGTATTTTCCTACCAAAAACAATCCGGAAGGCTTTTCTCTCGAAATACTCACTGTGTCCTTCGTTTCCATAACCTAGCACCACCTGCAGCCACACGTAGAATTCGGAGGCGAAGCTCGTTAGCCGGACTGCGTCGTTAGGCCTAATGTTAACGTAACCTAGCAACAAATTCTCAGCACCGTTTTGAAATTTATTACGCTCCACTACAGTACGTATTTATTTACTTTTTTCACTTACTCTTGCAATTTTAGAAAAAGTCAAAATATGTACATTTACTAATTCATTATTACGTAATTGTTTACAGTAAAAATCTTTGGAGGTGTGCGCCAATGAAAAATACTTCAGCGGCGGCAAATCTCAATTTCATTCCTGGTGGCCGTGGTGCAAATAGGCGCGCCAATATTTGGAGGGCAGCAGCGACTTTTATAATTTTTTTTTAAATTCAGCATACGTAATTTAGAGTGCTGAATAATGAAAAATTACGAGAATTTCTCTATACCCCGCAAGCTCATGGAAATTATCAAATTTTTTTCATCACTCGTGTTTTGCCCCATTAAACTCACTCGTGCTATTTATTGGCAGATAATTTCCCTCGTGCTACGCACCCAGGAAATTAATGTCTGCCTAAATAGCACTCGTGAGTTTATAGGGGCCAAAACACTCGAGTTGAAAAAAATTATCGATAATATCCTTAGCTCTTGGGATATTACCTATGATAATTCACCGGTAAATCGAAAGTGAAACCATAAATCGAAATTACTTTGGAGAATCATTTTGCGGAAAGTAAAAAATTCTCTCACCGAATTTCACTCGTGCTTCTATGAAATTATTAATTTGTGCGTTTTAGCACTCAACTCCTTTCCAACAAATTTCCCTCGACCTTCGGTCTCGGGAAATTAAATTTGGAAAGGGGTTTCGAGCTAAAAAAACAAAAATTATCGATTTCATAGAAGCATTCGTGGTATTATAGCTGATAATTTTGCATTACATTATCCTCAATGGAATGTCTCCCTGGAGGTTTTTCGGTTGCTAGTAGCCGCCTGCTTGGATGTTCCCACTTCGCCTGCGCGACGCAGTCCTCCTCTATATAAAGCTAGAGCGTGGCCGGTTCCGGCATTCATTTTCCTCTCAATCTGTCAGGCGGTGACTCGAGAGGGGAGGCAGGACGGGCCCTTGGTTAAGTATGTTTTAGGCAAAAAAGAAACCATTTTTAACCGGCCGGCAAAATGTTCTTTCTTGTTTGCCAAAACATATTAACCTGATAATTTTGCATTATCAGCAGACCTCGTCAAACGTGGTGGCGGGCACCGATCTGATGGGGCGCCCCGGGATGCAAGCAGGCGTTCCCCAAAATTTTTATTCTAGTAAAAATGTGCACTTTATTCAGAACATGGTGATGAAACAGGAAGTTGGATCTCTTTCGTAGGGTTTGGTGGCCCTGCAAAGGAAGTTGGATCTCTTGTTTGAGGGTCTTGCTTACTTCTATAGATGGCTTGCTTCGTACTGAATGTGCTTAAGGGGGCTTGACCACAGTTCTGGCTGAACCCAGACGGCGTAGTCCCTTCTCTTCTCTTGACATGTTCCTCAGGTAGTGGGAGGTAAATGTCGATGAGTGGCACCAGGAAGCTGCTTGTAGAATTTCTTCAATTGGGATGGCGTTGTGGTGCGCCCATGACGTTGAAATTGCTCTGACTTCGTGTGCTGTTGCTCTTTCCCTGCTCAGGTTGGCTTTGTCATAGGCAATGTCGATAGTTTTCCTTATCCAACGGGAGATCATTGCAGCGGAAGTCTCTCCTGTTTGGAGATCAACGGGTAGAAAGAGTTGGTTTCTGCCTCAACGGATGTCTTCGTGTTGAGTTCTGGTGAAGTAGAAACGGAGTGCTCGGATAGGGCATAATAGGCGTTCTGGTTCGTCTCCTGTTAAAAATTGGAGAGGGCAGGGAATGTGATAAGTTTCGGTGGTTCTGATGGTTTTTGTGTTTTGGCACGAAATCCTGCTCTTGGGTAAAGGGGTACTAACGAGAAGTTTGGATCAAAGATGCAGAAGGCTGGGTCTGCAGAAAGGGCTTGGATTTCGGAACAGCGAGCACTTGCTGCAAGTGTTACGAGGAAGATGGTTTTCCTGGTTAAGAGGTGAAGGGAACTGTCTTGCATCGGTTCATAGGAAGCTTCTATCAGTGATTGTAAGACGATTGATAAGTCCCAGTCAGAGAGGAGTCTTCTGGTTGTGGGGCGATCGTTTTCGAAGGAGCGGAGGAGTGCCGAGATCCGGTAGTCTTAGAGAAGTTTGGTTTTGTCTGCTGCCTTGAAAACAGAATTTAGAGCTGAGCGGTAGACAAGGATTGTTGAGCTTTTGAGCTTGTTAATGTCGAAAAGGTCGGTGAAGAACCTTACTAATTCGGGCAGAGAGGGATCGATTGGATTGATTTCCCTTGCGTAACACCAATTTAGACCATTTAGACCAGTGGCTGTCGTACATTCTATTTGTTAAGTCTCTTGTGGCTTTTGAGGCGATTCGGGTAGCATCGTCTTTACGAAAATCTTGCCTTCTTGAGGAGTTTGGTGATAGTAGCCAAGCGTGAAGGTTTAGACTGATAGGTTTGGATGGAGTTTTGAGCCCTTTTGTTGAGACAGAAGATCTGGATGAAGAGGGAGGCTTCTTGGAGTGTCGACTAGTAGAGACAGTAGGTGTAGGAACCATGGTACCGATGACCAAAACGGGGCTATGAGAATGAAGAGACTTTGGCTTTCTTCAGCTTTCTGCAGTGCTTGTGGAAGGAGTTTGAATGGTGGAAACAGGTATGCAAACATGTTGTGCCATGGGAATGTCAGGCCGTCGACTGCTATTGCTTGGTTGTCTGGGATCAGGCTGATGTAATGGGGAAGTCTGGCATTGTGCCTCATGGCGAATAGGTCTAACATTGGTGTTCCCCATGTCGTGAAGAGATATTCGCAGATGGATTTCTTGAGGCACCATTCCCCTAATGGAGGTGATCAGCGAGAAAGGGAGTTACGTTCCTGTTCCCTGGAATGTGGAGAGGAAGCAGCGTTATGTTGTTTGAGATGCAGACGTTGAGGATCTCGGAGGTTAGGTTGTGGAGTAGTCTGGACTTGGTGCCACCTCCTTTCCTTATGTAAGCCAGAGCCGTGGTGTTGCCGGCTTGTACTTGGATCACTTGATTTCTGATGTGAGGAAGGAAGTGAAGTAGGGCCAGGTGGATTACACTGAGTTCGGGGAAGTTGACGTGACGAAATTCGTCTTTCTGCCAAGTGCCTGAGATTTCTAGGTTGTTCAGGTGGGCTCTCCAGCCGTGGTTTGAAGCGTTTGTGAAGATGAGTTGGTTGGGGTGGGGTTCGTGAAGTGGGGCCTATCCTGGGACTGTATGTGGCTCACCTAATATTGCATTATACCATTACTCCCATGATCTTGAATAAGGCCAGGATAATGATTGGTTTGGTTGGTTCTAAAGGTTTCCGAGTCTTGGCTCGAAAATAGGCTCTTAGTGTAAGGGAGACCGAAGAATTGTCAGGAGCGAAGATGCAAAAGGCTGGGTCTGCAGATAAGGCTTGTACTTCGCTGCATCTCAAGACTTATTGCTAATGTTACCAGGAATACCGTCTTGAGGGCGAGGGTGTTAATGGAACAGTTTTTGCATCAGTTCGTAATGTTCTTTCAGGAGTGCTTGTAAGATAATGAGAGGTCCCAAACCGGGACAGTTCGGCGTGTTGCTGGTCTTTCAATTTCTATTTGAGGGTGGATGTGTGATAGTCTTCAAGGAGATTGGAGCTACCTGCTGCCTTTGAAACCAAGTTCAGTGCATAGGAGTACACGAGGATCGTAGATCCTTTTAATCTTTCTTTGAATAGATCATTCAAAAATTTCAACTGTTTAAATATAGCGGGGTTTACAGGATTAACCTTCCCTCTGTTACACCAATGAAACCACTTCGTCCAGTGGCTGTCATAAATTCTGTTGGTGGAGTCTCTGATGGTTTTACTGACAATGAGAGTCGCTTGTTCCACAAGAATTCCTGCTTTTTTGATGAGTTGAATGATAGTAACCACCCGTGAAGGTTTACTGTGTGGGTGTTTGGGTGGAATTAGGTTCCCTTCTATGGTTAACGGCAGATCTATGATCACTGGAAGGCTTCTTGGAGTGTTGACCAAGAGGCTTAGAAGACTAGGGAACCACGCTGCTGATGACCAATTTGGTGCGATTAGTAGAAACAGGCTCTGAGACTAGGGTATCTTTTGGAGCACCTGTGGAAGTAGTTTGAATGGAGGAAACAGGTAGGCATAGAGGTTCGTCCAAGGGAAGGTTAGTGCCAGATCGTCTGGGATTGGACTGACTAAGTGGGGAAGTCTTGTGCCTCGTGGCAAATAGGTTGATCATTGTGGGTACAATGTTGAAGAGATAGTCACAGATGGGTTTATTTAGAGTCCATTCACCTGTAGGCAGTTTCTGGTAAGAGAGAAAGCGTCTGCAATCACATTCCTGTTGCCTGGGATTATGCAGAGATGAAAGATCGACGAGGTTACTTCGTGAAGTTTGCAAGATCTTGTGCCTCCTTCTTTCCGGAAGTAGGCAACTGCTGATGTGTTGTCCGCGCATACTAGACGACTTTCCTCTTGACAAGGTGTTGGAAGTGGTGCTGAGCCTGAATACAGCTTTCAATTTAGGACGTTGATGTGGTCCTGCTCTTGGTTTGATCATTGTCTTGATGTTTCATGGTGAGTTATGTGTGCTCCCCAGCCTTCCAGGTAGATCTCGAAGGGGCTCACGGAGTGGGACAGACTGTGAGTGTGTTGGGACATCTGACCACAACAGAAGGGTTTCCATTGGGAAGTTCCGGTTCGTCGGTAGAACTTGGTTTCATTGTTCTGGTTGATATCCCTATGCGTCGATGTGGGAATGGTGAAAAGGTCTGGTCATCCATCTCCCGTAGGGAACAAGATTCGCCATGGAGTCCATTTTGTCGATTAGGGAGTTTAGTTCCTTTAGAGTGTGATGAGGTTGTTGACGAAAGGACCATCCTTGCTGCATGTCCTCCATTCTGTTGGGTGAGGGCATTACTATTGCAGATTTTAGGTTGCAGGATACTCCTAGGAAGATGAATTCTTGGGCTGGGATGAGTCTCGATTACTTGACGTTTATGCCGAAGCCTAGCTGGTTGAGTAAGGATATTGTGAAGTTTCGGATATTGTGGAGTCAGAGCTCCTCTGGGTTTGGGCTGTTCAATAATCAGTCGTCTAGGTAAGCGGTTGCTGCTACTTGGTTCTGGTGGAGATGTGCCAATACTGGTTTTAGTATGAGAGCGAATATTCTGGGTGCTTCATTTAGGCCAAACGGGAGGCATTGAAACTCGTAAACCTTGTTGTTGTACATACAGCGGAAAAGGTGATGGACTGACAGGCGTGCAGTGGGACATGAAGGTAAGCATCTTCCAGGTCTTTGGAGATTGTCCAGTAGTTTCTCTTCAAAGATTGGCGTATGGAATCCAGTGTTTCCATTCTGAAATGAGTGTTGTCCATGTACTGGTTGAGAGGTTTGAGATTGAAGATTAATCTCTCGCCACCCGATTTCTTTGGGTGTAGGAAGATCGAGCTTTAAAAACACAGTGGGTGTTGCTCCTGGATTTCGAGTGACAGTTTTTGGTTGTTGTGTGGTTGAAAATGCCAGGGAGAGGTTTGAGCAAGTGATCGTTTTGTTATGAAAGTTGGACAGAATCCATCTTGAATGATCGAAAGGATTTGTTGATTGGCCATTATGTTTTTCCAGGCTGGGAAGAAATGTCGAAGGCGTGCTCCCACTGGAAAGTTGAAAGGCAGTTTGGCGTCATTAATGATTGCAACGAGACTTGCTTTTCTCTCCTGGGGTAGTGTCTCCATCTATCAGGTTCTGATGTTCTGACCTTTATTTTTGTAGTAGGGTTTAGAACGAAAGGAATGGTTATCGTCGGGAAGGCGATTGTGAGTTGTTCCCGGGTTGGCTGGATACGATTTGGTTTTGGGCCAACTTTCCTTGTAGCTCTGGTTGTGATACTGTTGGAAGGGCTTGGGGAAGGGTTTCTGCTGTTGCTTTTGGTTGTTATGTTTAGGTTTTCTTGAGACATCAAGGTGTGGTGCCAGTTTCGGAATTAATCCGAGAGTTTGTAGGGCGATGTGGTGCATCTAAAGATTCGTGCTCAATAGTGCCCTGCTGAGTCAATACATTGAGTAGTACAACGCAAAGCAGGCCTTCTGGAAGAGTTGAGACATGCTGAAAGTTGCTTGACTTCGCTGGAGTAAAGCTAGTCGAGTTTCTCACATAAGGCATTAACCGCTGTGTTGAGGATATCAACTTGAGAGGCTGCACGTAAGCCTAAACGTAAATATTTGTCGTTGTCAAAGAGAACATGAGTTGGAATTTTGGCTTTTTTAGGTAGAAACGAAAATTTTAATACACATTAAAATTAGTTTTTACTATCAAACAAATACTTACCTTCAGTCATCATGCTTAAATCACTTTTATTTAAGCTTCCACTGTCCAAACTTTTAAAACCTCGTTTAAAAAACCCCTAATCTAAAAAGCTGTATGCAACTCCCGCCTGGCGTGCTGCTCTGCCCTTTGGCAGAGGCCGGGCCGCCATGATGGATTACCCATATCACTCTTGCCAAGATTCTACTTTTCTTGCAATCGTGAAGCGGGGAGGCGGGTCGGGTACTTTCTGAAGGTAAGTATTTATTTGATAGTAAAAACTAATTTTAATGTGTATTAAAATTTTCGTTTCTTACTATCTGCAAAATACTTACCTTCAGTCATCATGCTGACTTTGTCACTCAGGACGGTGGGTATGATTTTTTACCCTTGCTGCAATAAAAGTTGAATAAGATTAGACACAAAGAATGACTTGTCAAAGGTACCTACCTTAATGTCTGTGCCTTGCTCTCCCATTACTCAAACTTCTGTCCCGCGACGACGTGTTTCCTCACTTCCATATTCCCTTCTTGCCCGCCTGTTTCTCTGAGGTAGTGGGCGATAAAGGTGTTTCTATGCCTCCAGGAGCACGCTGCCACGATTTCGTCAAGTGGTTTGCCGCATCCGTAGGCCCAGGAAGCCGCCAGTGCCCTGACTTCATGTGCTCTCACATTATCAGGCACGTCTACGGATTAACATCTACGGATTGTGGGATTAACTCGTAAGCTCTCTTGATTACTTCCACCAGCCACTTTCCTAGTTTCTGAGGGGAGAGCCCAGAAAGCATCGCCTGGTCTGTGATTCGGTCTACATCTAAGAAGAGTGGGGTGATTGTCTTTTCGCCCGTCCGATCCTGTGTTCCTGTCAATTTCGATCTTAGGAGGTAATGTCTCAGTGCTCTGACTGGACATTGTAGCCTTTCTTCGTCTCTGTCTCCTACTAACGGTCCTAGTGCAGGGATTAAGATTGGTTTCTGTGCTCGGTCGGGCCTTGAATTTTTTGCTCGAAAGGTCGCTGGAAAGGAGAGCGCCACTGATGTGTAGCCTCTTGAGAAGCGTAGGTGGTTGTCGTCTCTGGAGAAAGCAGCCATCTCGCTCTGTCTTGCTGCAGATGCAACGGCGACTAGGAACACAGTCTTTTGAGACAGAAGCCGTAGGGATGCTTTAGACATGGGTTCGTAAGGGGGACGGGACAAGCTCTGTAAAACCAACGGGAGGTTCCATTTCGGGAAAAGGCAACGAGTCCGGGGCCTCTCGTTAGAGAACGCTGCCACAAGTCTGAAAATTATCGGGTGGTCCGTAGTTCCTCCATTTCCCACACAGTGCAGCACCGAGTTTATGGCAGATCTATAGCCTTTTATGGCTGCGGGTGATAGGTCATTTCCGAAAAGTTCCTCGAAGAAAGCCGCCAGCTTCTGGGCTGTAGGGTCGCACGGATCGCAGTTGTTTCTTCTGTACCACAGGAACCATCTTTTCCATTTACATTCATAGTCTTTTCGGGTTGACGGCCTTAGGCAGTGTAGTAACCGATCCACAACATCCCCCGAAAAACCTTGCTTGGTCAAATTGCGCGTCAGAGTCTCCACCCGTGAAGGTGCAGAATAGCAGGGTTCGGGTGGAGGGTCTCTCCCCTGTGCTGAGTTAAGAACTTCTCCGTGATGGGGAGCGGGATTGGTTCTTCCTTGGTCAGCTTCATCAAGTCCGGAAACCAGGAGGCTGCCGGCCAGAAAGGAGCTATGAGAATGAACTTTTCCTGCGATTCTCGTATCTTGTTCAGCGTGAGCTGTAGTAGCTTGAACGGCGGAAATAAGTAAGCCTCCAGGCCGTCCCAGGGAAAGGAAAGGGCGTCTGTTGTCCAAGCTGCTGGGTCCGGGAACGGGGAGACGAAATGTGGTAATTGTCTGTTGTGTTTGGTGGCAAAGAGATCTATGATCGGCTTTCCCCACTTCTGGAATAGATTCTGGCAGATATTGGGGTCTAGTCTCCACTCCGTGGTCGGTACTTGCCTCTTGCGTGACAGCTCGTCCGCCCAGACGTTCAGAGAGCCCGCTATGTGTCTTGGTACCAGTGTTATTCTCCATTGCGTGGAGAGGAGTAGAAGCCTGGATGTCTCTTCCATCAATGTTCTCGAATGGGTTCCTCCCCCTTTCCGAACGTGTGCTACAGCTGTTGAATTGTCGCACATAATTCCCACTACACTGCCCTTCAGTTCCTCTCCCCACGTCTCCAAGGCTAGTCTGATTGCACGAAGCTCTAGGACATTGATGTGTAGAGATTGTTCCTCCTGGGTCCATGTTCCCGCTGCTTCGAGGTCTCCTAAATGGGCTCCCCAGCCCGATGATGAGGCGTCTGAGAACATCCAAGAGCTGGGGTTTGGTTCGTGGATGTCCACCCCCTTGTTCAGGTTTGCCTGGATTGTCCACCATTGGAGACTTTCTCTTTGAGAGGTTTGCGAGATTTATCCTGTCCTCCCAACTGGTCCTCTTCTTCCACTCTTCTTTGCGGGACCAGTGCAACGGTTTTGCTCGCCAATGTCCTAGCGGGACCAACCTTGTGTTGGAATCGATTGCCCCTATGGTCGAGGCTAATTCCCTTGCCGAAACTTCCTCCCTAGAAAGGAGGTCCAGTACTTTCAGGCGCGTATTCTTGATCCTTTCTTCCGAGGGGCAGATCGTGGCATCCAGGAGGTTGAAGTCGGCACCCAGGAAGGTAAAAATCTGCGCCGGGGCCAGGCGTGATTTGTCCCAATTTACTCCTAGTCCCAAACTTCTGAAAAGATGGAGGCAGCAGTCGAGGTGTTGAACTAGCGTGAGACTGGACATGTGCCGAATCAGCCAATCGTCCAGGTAGGCGTGTGCTAGGACTCCCTAGACGTGGAGGATTGCGAGGACGGGTTTCAACATTCGGGTGAAGACATAGGGGGCTGAGGCCAGGCCGAAGGGCAGAGTCCGGAACTGGTAGGAGATGCCCTGACAAACGAAACGGAAAAGATGCTGGATCGAGGGGTGTAGAGGGACGTGTAGGTAAGCGTCTTCCAAGTCGACTGATACCGTGTATTCCGCTGCTCGGATGGCCTCCCTGATCGTGTCTATTGATTCCATCTTGAAATGATCCTTGTTTAGGTGACAATTCAGTCTCTGAAGGTTGAAAATGAGCCTCGTCTCCCCCCCCCCTTCTTTGGAATCACCCTGGCTGGGCTCCAAAAACCTTTTGAATCCTCTGCTGGGATAATCGCCTGTTTTTCCAGTAGTTTTTGTACTTCGTGTTGGAGGTCGGAGTTGTAGGACCTGTCTACGAGATATATTGGTGGTGTCTTGGACGTCTTGGGGAATGAGCGGAGGTTGGGGAGGTAACCCTGGCGAATCGGTTCCAGTACGAACATGTCGGAAATGATCCTTTTTCATGCCCGAGCGTAGTGGGCGAGTCTCCCCCCCACCGGTCGGTGATCGGGAGGGGGCCCCAACTGTTTGCCGTCAGTACCTTCAAAAAGGGCGCCTGGTCCTGCCCCTGAAGGAACCCCTGCCTCTCGAGGTTGATCCTGATCCCCTCCCCCTATTAGGGGGTGTGCTGTCCCGAAAAGGCTGCCCTTCATTCTGCTTACCAGTGGGAATGCTTGGTCATGGAAGCCCCCCCCTTGCCCCCCTTGGGGACGACCAGTTACCTTGGTTCTGCATGGTCGAGCCTCTGAGTGGCTTGTTCGTTGAAAACCTTCTTCCTCCGTTAGGGTGTGGTAGAGACGCATTCGGTGCAAGACACACTGGCTTGGACTTGTCTTTTAGCTCTGGGGCTAGGGAGAGTAAGTTGCCGCCGAAGAGTTCACTGGTTTTGTGAATAGGCAGCAGCCGTAATTGCCCTGCAACGTCGACCGGTAGGTTCGAGGCTGATTCCAGTATGGCATCTCGTTTGCGAAAAACCACATTCAAGAGCAACCTCGTAAGCAACGTGAAGGAGTCCTTGTGGAAGGATGAAGCTCTCTTCTGTATGTGCATACATTCCCGCACTTTCACATTGTTCCTAAGGTCTGGGTTCTCCAGAACGAGGGTCTTTAGGCACTGGGTGGAAGCAGAGTATGCAAGCTCGGCCTGTGCACTGGCCCTAATTCCACACCGAAGTGAAAGCTCGTCATCTTCAAACTGGTGAAATGGTATCTGTAGGGATGTGGGTGTCTTTAGGATAGAGTCCATTTCCATGGCCGATCTCTCCGTAATGTACTCGGCGTCCTCGAAAGTCCGGTAACGTTTTCGGTTGGGCGCTCCTTTACCCGACGCCTTGAAAAAGGTCTTAACCATTTTCGGGTCGTGTGGCGGAAGCGGCTTCCCAACAGAGATCATCTTCTCGAATTTCCGAGTCAGGCTTTCTGAGTTTAGGAGCTGACGGAAGGCGACCGCCGATTGCGGAAGGTGCACCTGCTCTTTTTTGCGGTTGCCCTCATTAGTTAAAGTCTCAAAGGGGGGGGTCGTCGTCATTGAGTGGTACTGGAGTGAACGTCTTACCGTACCTAGTAGATGCAAGGTTATTCAGTGTGGCTTCGGCAAATGTACTCCACGGAATGAACCCCGGCCCTTCCCCAAATGGGTCATTCTTGTCTTCGATTATGTTTGGTAGCTCACCTACTTCTGCCTCTCCCCCCCCTCTTCATCCAAGTTGTCTCCATGATCCTCGAATTCGTTGAAAGGAGGGAAGTCCGTTTTGGTTCTCTTCTGGTCTTGATGATCGGTGCTTGTGCAGGTTCTTTTTCGGTACTGGGAGGGGTGTGTCTCCTTTAAATTCCGTTCTAACGAACGTTGGTAACCCAAATGACGGTAGTATTGGTCGATGTCTTCATGAGAGTATTCATAATCATTTTCGTCGCCATGATCGGAAACCGGATCGTCCAACACTGGCGACTGGCGACTAGCGACTGTTGTCCTGCGATATCCGAGGCGGGCGCCGCTACCGGTAATTGTTGACTATTTCCCGGCGACTGGTGTTCCCGTTGGTGCGTGGTGGCGACTGGCGACTGAACGCACGGCGTTGAAAGTTGACTGGCACCACGGGGCTGAAATTTCGGCGACTGGCGACAGGGGACTGTGAGCGGCTCCGTCTCGCGTGCATCGGACGCTCCCGTACTATTTCTCAAATCCGGCTGCACAAACGATCGTAGGAGACTAACGAGCGTATCAAAGTTTTTGTCCGACGATCGAGTCTCCTCCCCTGTCATTTGCACAATTTTTGAGCCATTACTTTGTCTACCGCTGCCGCTATTGCCTTCTCCGGGCGCGGCAGGGCGACTGTATTGCCCGTCATCAAACTTTTGCTGCTTCCCCTTCTCACGACGGGGCGGCTCTTTAACCTTGACATCCACGGGTTTTCTCCCCGGCAGAGCGTCGTTGGTTATTTTTTCCTTCCCGACCCCATCACCGTTGCAGGGTGATTTGTGAGGTGGGTTGGATTTTTTGTGCCTTTCACCAGAGCTCCCATCTTTAACGAGAATCTTACCTCTTGGTTTGACGCCATTTCCTTTGTCCGTTTCCTTTGTGCGCGACGTGGACGGCCCCTTGTTGTCCTTGAAAATCGCAAGTCCTAATGTCGCGAGGTCTTGTTCATGTCTGTTCATGAGAGCTGGTACGGGGTCGTTTAATGGCGCCGTGATTACAGGAGGGGCCATAAGACTAGCGATGGAGCTGAGGATGTCAGTTTTCATTGCTAACATATCCTTTCTCATCTCGTCCAGTTTCGTACTGTTCTGGCGACTCGCGGCCTCTAATTTTTTGTCAACACTCATGTTTACCTCCGACAAAATCCCCGTATGAAGAGCGTCTGTTTTTGCGTGAACCACTGCGGTAGCCATATCCTTGGCTGCATGAACCACCGCTCCTAACGAATTTGGTGGAAACACTGCTTTGTCCTGCGGTCTAAATCCATCAAACGCGGGGCTCGAATCACTCACATGTTCACTTTGTGCGTCACCGCCATCTTGGGTTAGGTCCGTCACAGTTTTATCACCGTCTTCCTGTCCTTCCAGAAAAATCGCGGGCATGCTCGGGTCTTTGCTCATCTCCTCCAATCTGCAATCGATCGTATCTAGTTTCAACTTCTTCTGCAATGCACGTTGGTCTTTTTTCCGACCCGTCTTTTTCCACGTGGTCTGAATCTCCTTCACCATCTTCTTATCATGAAGCCGACAAATGTCACACACGAGGTTCGTAAAGTCACACGGCCGACAATGACGGCACGCAGGATGCAGGTCTTTGCTCGACTTTCGACACGTACAAGCAGGGAACTTGTGCTTCCTTTTAAGCTCCTGAAGTTTTGCATCGTGCACACGTTGTGTACCATAATAATCCAATCTTGAACAGCGCAAAGCACACACACGTCTTAACCCGTGTGTGTCCAAAAGTGATATGGGTAATCCATCATGGCGGCCCGGCCTCTACCAAAGGGCAGAGCAGCGCGCCAGGTGGGAGTTGCATACAGCTTTTTAGATTAGGGGTTTTTTAAAACGAGGTTTTAAAAGTTTGGACAGTGGAAGCTTAAATAAAAGTGATTTAAGCATGATGACTGAAGGTAAGTATTTTGCAGATAGTAAGAAAGAAGGTCGTGCCAAAATCCATACTAACCTCGGCAGTTAGGAATTCAGACTGAGGATAGCACGGTTGGAAATAATCATGATTATTTTAAAATAATTGAATTAATTGGATTATTTTGATTATAATCGATTTTAATAACATGTAAGATTACAACAATAATTATGACATAGTTAAAGTTGCTAGTTTACTCTATTTCTTGCTTGGCAGTTGCTACTTCCAAAATGCCATTACCTATAGATTTCCTCAAGTATAAAAAGTTAAGACCACACGTAAATTTCAATGTTAACATGCACACCGCAGTACCCATTATCTACATATATAATACGGAGCATGCGGCCAAGTCACCGGCCACGCCAATCCGTAGTACAATCAATTACCCCACCCTATAAAACCATCTGTTCACGGGGTTTGCCTTCAAATTCGGGTTGGGACACTTTTCCAACGTCTTCGAACAGATGGCGCAACTTACCAAACTTGCCATGTCGCCATCTATTGGCGGCCTTGGACTACAAGTTCGGGTTATGACACTTTTTCTAAAGTCTTCGAAGAGATGGCGCCACTTATCAGACCTGCCGCACAGTTTTGGGGTTCGTTTTTTGTATTGTTGTGGTACCAAAGCGGCCAACAAAGTTTTAGTCACGTGGACTGTGCCATTGTCAGCGTTTAAGCTAAAAAAAAAAAAAAAAAAAATCCCATGTCTACTAAACCAGACAACTTTAAACCAAGCGACGATTGGTTAGCAGCCTGATACGATGGAAAAGCTCACTTCCAGAAAGGCGTTGAATTGTTTTTAAGTGGGCGGCGACAATCGTTGCTTGCAACAATGACGCCATGCACGGTACCGAGGTGAATTGTTTCAAAGGATTAACATAAACATAGGGTTACTTGCTTACTGAATGCTGGATTTGTTAGGGCTTTTTTTAGCCTTCAGTCAAACATACGCATGCGACTTTTCCGGGGCTGCACCAAAGGGGAAATATCACGGGGTGACATTTTCGGGGAGGGGGAGGCGGGCAAACGTGTTTGGGGGGAGGGGGCAGGAGTGTGGGTATTGGTGGTTAAGTAATTGTGGGGGAGAGGGCGTATGTGGGAGCCATTCACGTGTTCGGTGTTCGGTTTGATATTCGGTGTTCGGTGTTCGGTTAGCGGGCAATGCGCGCTACCGAAGTAAATTATTTCAAAGGATTAACTTAAACATGGGATTACTTGCTTACTGAATGCTGGATTTCTCAGTGATACGGTGTTTTTTAGCCTTCAGTCAAACACACGCCAGCGACTTTTCCGGGCTGCACCAAAGGGAGAATGTCACGGGGTGACATTTTCGGGGAGGGGGAGGCGGGCAAATGTGTATGGGGGGAGGGGGCAGGAGTGTGGGTATTGGTGGTTAAGTAATTGTGGGGGAGAGGGCATATGTGGGAGCCATTCACGTGTTCGGTGTTCGGTTTGATAAATTTAAAAGCCAAAGACCAAACACCTGGAGGGAGGGGGGGGGGGGGCGCAGCATGGGCACGGGCACAACTAGTTACAGTAATAATACTTAGTAAAGTCGGTGTGGGTGTTGTGGCACAATGGCACATTCCTCACACATGAGCTGATTAAATGAACACAGTAACATCAACTGCAGTAGCTAGTTGCTGCCTAAAAGTACATACGTCTTTTAGTTTTTCCTGGATTTAAGGGTTTGAATGTTGCCATTAATTTCCTACTTTGGTTGTTCCTAATCGGTTGTGTATTTTGTATGGATTGTAAAGTTGGTTTGCCAAGAAAACCCAGATTGGAGAGGATACCCGGACTCCAAAGATCAAAAACCTCAGGGAAAACCATCGTTTTCAAGACGAGCACTTTTTTTTTTTCTGAGCGCCTAAGTGCCAAAAAGACCTCGGTCTTCCACCATGCATAACTCCACGAATAATGAACTAAAACGACCCATCCTTTCAGCCCTTAATAACCTTACACTTTAGCTAAAATCCTGCGGAAACAGAACTGGAAAATTTGCCCGCAATATTTCTCTACAGCCATTTGAAAATCTTCTTAAAATGGGCCGTAGCGCTCGCAACTACTGGTCGCCATTATTCAAAACTCATGTATATTTGTAATTATTTTTATGTCATTCTTTCAGGCAAAAATCCTAATAGACACTAGCTTAGTTGTGTCAATAGGAGGGCTGTCAATTGGCACTTAACCTCAAATACATGTTGGATACAGATACTTAGAACGATATTTTTTTATTCCTGTTTGACGATCGTAAATGTTATGAAAAATGTCCGACTTTCACAACCTTCATTATCTGTCTCTGCAAATAATTCAAACTTAAATGCGTTATATCATTTTTTACTGAGCTAATTATTTAATCCTTTGATATTTCAACTTGCCCCTTGAACCCTACCAAGAGCTCGACGATTTTATTTAAACCTATATTTTACCGGACACGAATTTTGTTATATATATTTCTTCTAAAATCTCCAGTTAAAAACGCCGATTGTGACCACCATTTCCAAAGCCAAACATCTAGCTTTCCTTCTATTAATCATGCCAATAGATCTGAGAACTCCTTCAATTAATTACAGTCAAACCAGTTTAAATTAAAGGCCTTTTAACTTTATTAACTGAGTAAAACTCAAAGTGCAACTTCTTTACCAAGGCCTCGTTCCTTCTAACTGCTCCAAGCGATCTGTCAATCTAGTGTTCTCTGGGCCCTCAGCCAATCAGAGGTGTCTAGCTTCCCCGTGTGTCCACGCTTGGTCTGGTTGGAGCTGACCTGCTAGCATAAAAACCCCAAGCAGTCCTCAATCCTTAGCATGGCTCACAGATCTCAAGCTAGAGGTGGTCACGCCGATCGGGAGTGGAGATGTCACGGTCCGAATGATGCCATGCCGGGCAATTGGTAGTGGTTCGTATTTATACCTAGTTTAAACTTGAAGCAATTCTTTAGGCCCCATTCTAAATTATTATTTTAATTTTAAATTAACTTCTAGCTCTGAGAATTTATGGTGTAACTTAGCCCATAGGCATTTCCGGAGGGTGATTCCCTTCCTAAAAACCAGCGTCGATCTGGTTTACTTTAAACTTTAACTTAAACAAATGTCTTTTTAAATCGCGTTCAGAACTAGTTCGGATTTACAAAAGAGTTAGTTTGATCTTGTGGGAGTACCATTTGAAACAAAACTGTAGGCCTGATTTGTAACTTGTGGATGCACTTTATATTTTAGGGGGTTAATTGTAAACCCAAGGTAACTTTTCCTGAATGAAAATTTATTAATGTGAACTTAAAACAAGAGTTCGTTGTTTGAATTTTGAATGTAAATTCTAGTTGCTTTACTTAAAAGCAGTGGCAGAACTACACGTGTTTGGGCCCCCCTGCAAAAAAATTGTTCGGGCCTCCTCCATCGTTTGTTAAAATGTATCTTACTGTGGATGAGCCCCGGTGAAATCAGCTAGGGGGCCTGGGGGAACGCTGAAAGCTCCCCCATCGGGGTCTGGGGCTGAAGCATTTTATGCTATTTGAGGGCCAAAAGGGCCATATTGGCCCTCCCCCTGCCCTCCCCTGTGGGACCACCCCTGTAGCCTAAAAAACTTTTGAATTTTACTCAAAATTGGAATTTGAATACTGTTGAAGCAGGCTGGGATTTTAACTTTGTTGGCATGCTGCAGCGGAGCTTCTTATCGTTCGTTTTGTGATAATTGTATTGATAATGATACCAACTTCTTGTTTTTACAACTGGCCGGCCTATTGGCTGGGTGGACGTGGTCACCTTCCCCCAAATCAACAGTAGGCCAACCAGTCATAAAAACGTTTTGTTTGGGGGTGTGAGAGGGAACTTAGTCCCACCCCAAAATTAAAAAAAAACCCAAAAGTCATGAAAACAATAAGCCAGTCAGCCGGGCTTATTTGTAGGAGGAAAATTCGTTCCCTCTCTCTCCCCCCCCCCAAAAAAAAATGGCAACGAGGAGATGCCCCTCACGTCCCCCCCCCTCCCGTGTTATCCGTGTACATTTTAACAAGTAAAATGAAACTTCAATCATATAA
>JAHWFP010081603.1:22538-38673 GCA_023313725.1 Lithobius niger
AAGAAATGCACAAACAAATGGCGCTTCCGGCCTAGCAAGTTTTGCAAAGTTTTACTTTCGTTATGAAGTAGCTGTTCCCTTAGCAACCGAAGAGGCGAAACGAAAAACGGGGGAGGCCGGAGGGAAGAATGGGATTCCCGACTATGATAGAACGCGAAGAGCGAAACACAACGATCTGTGTCGACGCAAAACCACGACGACATTCAATTTTAGTAAATAGACAGTATCGTGTAAATTCGTGTGTACTAGTAAACGTAACGCATGCATGATTACAAATTGTTATTCACGCAACTTAGTTCACGTTCACTTCTATTAAATTTTTTTCAGTTAAATTTAGCGTTGTAAACATGGAATTCCTTACTTGCTTTCGGATCGTTCGAATGGAGCGGGTGGCTTCAGCCGGGCCGGGCCTCCTTTGTCCCCCCCCCCCCATACTGCGGGTTTTGCGGTATGGTAGTTCTGCCACTGCTTAAAAGCTTTCAGTGTGAACTACTGATCTAAATGTAAATGTATTTTATATTTGTTAATTGTCTTTTAATAAAAACGAAAATTTTAATACACATTAAAATTAGTATTTACTATCAATAAATACTTACCTTCAGTTATCATGCTTAAATGACTTTATTTAAGCTTCCTCTGTCCAAAACTTTAAAACCACGTTTTAAAACCTCTAATCTAAAGGTTGTATGCAACGCCCGCCTGGCGCGCTGCTCTGCCCTTTGGCAGAGGCCGGTCCGCCATCTTGGATCCCTCATATCACTTTTGCTTAGATTCTACTTTTCTTGCAATCGTGAAGCGGTGAGGCGGGTTGAGTATTTTCTGAAGGTAAGTATTTATTTGATAGTAAAATCTAATTTTAATGTGTATTACAATTTTCATTTCTTACTATCTGCAAAATACTTACCTTCAGTTATCATGCTGACTTTGTCACTCAGGACGGTGGGCATGATTTTTTTACCCGTGCTGCAATAAAAGTTGAATATGATCAGACACAACATCTGACTTGTCAAAAGTACCCACCTTATTGTCTGTGCCTTGATTTCCACTACTCGAACTTTTGTCCTGCCACGACGTGCTTCCTCACTTCTTCATCCCCTTCTTGCCCACCTGTCTCTCTGAGGTAGTGGGCGATAAAGGTGTTTTGGTGCCTCCAGGAGCAGGCTGCCATGATTTCGTCAAGTGGTTTGCCGCATCCATAGGCCCAGGAAGCCGCCAGAGCCCTGACTTCATGTGCCTGTGACACACTGTCTGGTATGTCCACGTGTTGTGGGATTAACTCGTATGCTCTCTTGATCACTTCGACCAGCCACTTTCCCAGTTTCTGTGGAGAGAGCCCAGAGGGTATCACCTGGTCCGTGAGTCGGTCTACATCTAAGAAAAGTGGGGTGATCGTCTTTTCCCCTGTCCGAATCTGTGTTCCTGTTAATTTTGATCTCAGTAGGTAATGTCTTAATGCCCTGACTGGGCATTGTAGTCTTTCTTCGTCTCGTTCCCCCACTACAGGGATTATTATTGGTTTCTATTCTTGGTCGTGCCTTGAATTTCTTGCTCGAAACGTCGCTGGAAAGGAGCGCCACCGATGTGTAACCTCTTGAGAAGCGTAGGTGATTGCCGTCTCTAGAGAAAGCAGCCACTTCACTCTGTCTTGCTGCTGAGGCAACAGCGACAAGGAACACAAGTCTTCTGTGACAGAAGACGTAGGGATGCTCTTGACAAGGGTTCGTATGGGGGACGAGACAAACTCTGCAAGACTAATGGGAGGTTCCATTTTGGGAAAAGGCAACAAGTTCGGGTCTCGCGTTAGAGAATGCTGCTACGAGTCTGGAGATAATCGGGTGGTACGTAATTCCTTCATTACCCACGCAGTGCAGCACCGAATTTATGGCTGAGCGATATCCTTTTATGGCTGCAGGGGATAGTTTATTCCCGAAAAGTTCTTCGAGGAATGCTGCCAGCTTCTGGGGAGTAGGATTGCACGGATCGCAGGCATTATTTCTGCACCACAGGAACCACCTTTTCCATTTGCATTCATAATCTTTCCTGGTCGATGGTCGTAGACAGTGTAGCAAACGATCCGCCACTTCTCCTAAAAAGAACTTTTTGCCGGCCCCCAGCCAGGCCAAAATGGTTTCGTTTTTGCCTAAAACATACTTAACCTGATAATTTAGCATTACATTGTCCTCAATTAATGTCTCCACTGGAGGTTTTTAAGTTGCTTGTAGCCGCCTGCTTCGCAGCCCTCTCAATATAAGCGAGAACGTGGTTGGACTCGGCATACATTTTCCTCTCAATCTGTCAGGCGGTGACTCGAGAGGGGAGGTAGGGCGGGCTTAGGTTAAGTATGTTTTAGGCAAAAAAGAAACCATTTTTAGCCGGCCTGGCTGGGGGCCGGCAAAATGTTCTTTCTTTGTTTGCCAAACAAATTAACCTGATAATTTAGCATTATCAGCAGACCTCGTCAAAATGTGGTGACGGGCACCGATCTGACGGGGCGCCCTGGGATGCAAGCAGGCTTCCCCCCAAAATTTTGTTGTAGTAAAATTTTGCACTTTGTTCAGAACAGGGTGATGAAACAGGAGCTTGGACGTCTTTCGTGGAATTTGGCCCGTTGTAAAATGAGGGATCTTGCTTCCTTCTACAGATGGCTTGTTTCCATCTGGGATGGCTTGCTTCTGCTTCGTTCTGTTATGTGCTTAAGGGGGCTTGACCACAGTTCTGGCTGCAATGATTGGTCTCAGCCGGTGTAGTCCCTTTCCTTTTCTTGACATGTTCCTCAGGTAGTGGGAGGTGAATGTCATTGAGTGACGTCAGGATGCGGCTTGTGGTATTTTTCCTGTTGGGATGGCGTTGTGATGTGCCCATGATGTTGAAAACGCTCGTACCTACGATAGTTTTCTTTATCCAGCGGGAGATCATGGCAGTTGAAGATTCTCCTGTATGGAGGTCTAAGAGTTGGTGTCTGCCTCTGCGGATGTCTTCGTGTTGAGTTCTAGTGAGGTAGAGCGGAGCGTTGGGATGGGTGTAGAAGGTGTGCCGGCTCGTTACCTGTTAAGGTTGAGAGGGCTGGGAAGGATATGGGTTTTGGTGGTTTGGATGGTTTGAGGCTTGGATCGAAATCCTGCTCTTGGTTGAAGGGTTACTGAAGAGAAATTTGGGCTAAGATGCGGTAGGCGGGGTCTTCTGTTAGGGTTTGGGTTTCAGAACAGCGGGCATTTGTGGCGGGGAAGACAGTTTTCCTGGTAAGAAGGTGGAGGGAGCTATCTTGCTTTGGTTCATAGGAGGCTTCCATCAGGGATTGTAGGACGATTGACCAGGCCAAGTTTGTGACAAGTATTCTCATTGTTGGGCGGTCAGTTTCGAAGGAGCTAAGAAGAGCAGGAGTTCGGTAATTCGAGAAAGTTGGTTTGTTTGTTGCCATCATCTTGATGAATTCCAGTCTTCTCCTGGTGTCTGATGATCGTAGCCACGCTTGAAGGTTTAGACTCGGAAGGTTCGGGTGAAGTTTCGAGCCCTTTGTTGGGACAGAAGAGCTGGGAGAAGAAGGAGGGTGCGGTCGAGACGAGCTGTCAGAGGAGAAAATTACGTTCGTCTTGAGGCTTGCTGTAAACGTGGGTTTTTAGCCACGAGTGAAACAAGTCTTGATGTTGAAAGTGACGGTTGTTGATATTCACTTGAGACGTGGTTAGTCACGATCGAGACGAGAGTCAGTGTGGATTGCCACAGTTGTATGGGTCTTCATTCGTGGTGTGGGGGTGGTCATGGTTGAGATGAGCGGCCAGAGATGATGACGTTGTCTGACTTGAGAACTTCATTTAATTCGTGGGTTGTAGTCACGAATGAGACGAGCGTTGGTAAGACAGCCATGGTCGTCTTAATCTTCCACTCGAGAGGTGGGGTCTGTCATGGTCGAGATTCTGGAAGAGGAGAGAGTGTCATCCGTTTTGACTCTTCACATGGAATTACCCAGGTTCGAGACAAGCACCGGTGTGGGTTGCTACAGATGTTACGATTTCCGCACGAGACGTAGGGTAAGTCATGGTAGAGACAAGGTGTAAGAGGTGAAGACGTCATCTGACTTGACTCTTCATTTTAATGTATGGTGTTTTTTTTTTTTTTGGTCACGGATGAGCCGAAAATCAGAGTGAACAGCACTGTTGTCTTGATTTTACTGGGGACCTGAGGTAAGCCATGGTCAACATATGCAGCCCAAAATGGAGGCGGTCTTGTCTTGAATCTGTACTGAAAATGTGGGTTCTAACCACGAGTGAGACGAGCATGAGTGTAGACAGCAGCTGCTGCCTCGGTTTTTATTCGAGACATGGGGTCAGCCATGGTCGAGACAAGCACCAAGAGGTGGAGACGGCTTCCGTCTTGGATCTTTAGATACGAGAAGCAGTAGACAGCAATTATTGTCTTAATTTTCCCTCGAGATGTGGGGTCAGTCATGGTCGAGACAAGCAGCAAGAGGTGCAAGCATCTTCCATCTCGGTTCACTCAAAACGTGGGTTCTGGCCATGAATGAGACGAGCAGCAATGGCAGCGACTGATATCTTGTTGTTCGTTTGAGACATGGGGTTAGCCTTGGTCGAGATAGGCAGCGAGAGGTGCAAACGGCTTCCGTCTTGGTACAGTTAAACGTTGGTTCTAGCCAGGAATGAGACGAGCAGCAATGGGCAGCGACTGTTGACTTGGTATTCTTTCGAAACGTGGGGTTACCCATGTTCAAGACAAGCAGCAAGAGGCAGAGATGGTCGAAAGGCCGAATTCAGGAAGGCAGCCGGTGTTTCTGTAGCATGTCATTAGACAGTGTTGTTGGTGATATGGTCAAAGGACAAATGGTCGAAAGGTCGGACTGGAGCCGGGAGGAGGTTCTGACTGGTGTCGTGAGACGTCGGGGCAGCATTCGGTGTGAAGAAGATGAGTAAGGGGTGCTAATCCAAAAGCCTTCGAGCGACGAGGTGACTGCGTGTGGAAAGATGATGGTCGTAAGGACGAGTTGGTCGAAAGGGAAGCCCATAGAGTGGTGATGGTTGCCGTGAATTCACCGCAGGTTTTGGGACTGGGATAGAGTGCATAGGTCACATGAAGCAGGAAACAGTTCACCCGTGGGTGAGGTGATGAGTGAAAGAAGACATGAAGGTCGGACAGAGGCGTGGACGTCAGGTGAGGAAAAGCGAGCCGATGGTCGAAAGGAGAGGAAAACTTTGGGTTCAAATGAGCAGAAGAGCTGTCGTAGGGACGTCAGCTTGAGTACAGTCGAGATGGTGATGGTAGAAAGGAATGAAAACCAAGTTCATGGGCAAAAGAAGAGTGTTTTGGCTTGTCGTCGTTCCTCTACCAAGGCCGAGAGGGCGGGGGGGGGGGGGACAGGCTTGGCCGTTTTAAGCGGACAGTCATCTTCGTTGGTAACATATTAGGCAACCCGGTCTAAGCCTGCCACCCAGCAGTCGTCGTAGGCGGGCGGCGGTGAAGCAGATGAAGCACGGCCGTGATGGTGGTGGGCGAAAGGACCGATGTTAGATTCATGGTCGAAAGAAGAACAATTTGGCTTGCCGTAAATCTTCTTTCAAGGCCGGGAGGTCGGGAAGAGGCGTAGAACGTTAAATGTCTAGAAGCGGAGAGACAACTTCGTCTTTGGCGACATGGGCATACCAGTTCTAAGCCAGCCGCCCGGCGGACGATATGGAGACGCGGGGATCGGTAAGAACACAGCATTAGAAGCCGAAGCAATGAGCGCAAACAAACATCCAAACTCGTGGGCATTGCCGCCAGAAAATGAATGTGTTTTGCGGCAGGAGTTGTTGCAAAGACCGAGGTCGAAAAGGGGGTCCGCTTGAAGAGATGGTCGAAAGGCCGAACCTGGGAAGGCAGTTGTGGAGTCGTCACTTGTGTGCTCCACAATGGCAGCCATCAATTTCATGTCTATATGTTAACCCTACCAAGATAACCCTTTAACCACTAAATAGGCTGTTCCATAATTGTATATAATCTTAAGTGTATCACATGACTTCCCTGTACTTAAGGAGCAGTAAACAGGAAGTTCGCTGTCTTATCAGCTGTAGCCTACACTCTGGTAGTCCGTGTGTTTATTACCATTGGTGCCCACGCTGGGCTAAGGTGTGTCCCCGCCTAGGACATCACAGCAGTCAGTGTTTTCGCAGCTCAGCATAAGACGGCGTTGATGGTGAGAGCGTGCCGATCGTTTGATGGCGATACGACAACCTGGACAGCATCGGGTGACATTGATGAAAGGCGGCGTGGCAAAGAACGCTTGCGTTTAAGCAAGAGTCGATGACAGTGCCGTGCTGCGCCGTGTTGGAAATCAGCATCGGTGACGGTCGAAAGGCGGTTTAAATGCTTGCGTTCTTGGTGACGGTGTCGGAGACGTGCGAAAAGCGTTTGCGACTTTCATGACAGTCGGCAGACGCAACCCGCACACGTGTGTTGGCCCAGCTTGCTGGCGAGGTCCATGGGGAAAACGAGGTTGTGGGGTTCACTACTTGAAAACGTTGTGTTCTCAGCGTGACGATTTGGGCGAGAGTTCGAGCGGAGAGTTGATGGTCGAAAGGCCCGCTTGAAATGATGGTCGAAAGGCCCGCTTGAAATGATGGTCAAGAGGCCAACTTGAGATGATGGTCGAAAGGCCCACTTCAGATGATGGTCGAAAGGCCCACTTGAGTTGATGGTCGAAAGGCCCACTTGAGTTGATGGTCGAAAGGCCCACTTGCCGATATGAGGTCCGGAGACGGCGGCGTGCGTTGGTCATTTTGTAACGGGGAGTCAACTATGTCGTTGACGACATGCACGTCTCGACCAGGCCGGGCGCATGGCCGTCGTCGCGGACCATCGGAGAAACAGATAAACACGGTCACGGCCGAGCGATTTGGCTTGCCGTAAATCTCTTTCCAAGGCCGGGAGGACAGGAAGAGGCATCGTCATCGTCGCGTCGCTGTTGTCGTCGTCGTCGTCGGAGACGGCGGCGTGCGTTGAGAAGTCAACTACGTCGTTGACGATATGCACGTCCCGGCCAGGCCGGTCATCGCGGACAATCAGAGGAGCAGCAGGAGAGCGCTGCGTCCGTGGTCTGGGTGATGTGCGAAAGGGCGGCTTCCATTGTAGAAGATGGTCGAAAGGAGATACCCCAATTCCAGTGAAAGACGGGAGACGAAGTGACGCATAGGAACCTCTGGAGGAAAATGAATGCCGAGTCCAACCACGTTCTCGCTTATATTGAGAGGGCTGCCCACCAGCGGGGGCTTTCTCTTGGGAGGTTCGAGAGGGCTATCCTGTCTCCCCAACTGGTCCTCTTTGTCCACTCTTCTTTGCGGAACCAGTGTAATGGTTTTGTTCGCCAGTGTCCCAGTGGGACCAGTCGTGTGTTGGAATCGATTGCCCCTATGGTCGAGGCTAACTCCCTTGCCGAAACTTCTTCCCTGGACAGGAGATCCAGTACTTTCTGGAGCGTATTCTTGATCCTTTCTGCTGAGGGTCGGATGGTGGTATTCAAGAGGTTGAAGTCGGCTCCTAGGAATGTGAATAACTGCGCTGGGGTCAGGCGTGACTTTTTCCAATTTACGCCTAGGCCCAAGCTTCTGAAAAGGTGGAGGCAACTGTTTAGGTGCTGAACCAGTGTGCATCTGGATATTTGCCGGATCAGCCAATCGTCCAGGTAAGCGTGGGCTAGCCTCCCTGGATGTGAAAGGTGGCGAGGACGGGTTTCAGCATTCTGGTGAAAACTTAAGGAGCTGAGGCTAGACCGAAAGGCAGAGTCCGGAACTGGTTGCGATGTCTTGACAAACGAATCGGAAAAAATGCTGGATCGAGGGGTGTAGCAGAACGTGGAGGTATGCATCTTGCAAGTCGACTGACACCGTGTATTCTTCTGATCGGATGGCCTCCCTGATAGAGTCTATCGATTCCATCTTGAAACGTTCCTTGTTTTTTGGTGGGCGTTTAGTTTTTGCAGGTTGAAGATAAGTCTCGTCCCCCCCCCCCCTTTCTTTGGTATAACTCTGGGAGGGCTCCATAGTCCTTTTGATTCCTCTGCTGGATCTGGTCGCCTGTTTTTCCAGCAGTTTCAGTACTTCGCGTTGAAGTTCGGTGCTGTAAGATCTGTCCACGAGATGTTTCAGTGGTGTCTTGGATGTCTTTGGGAATGAGCGGAGGCTGGGAAAGTAACCATGTTGAATCGTTTCCAGTATGAATGTGTCGGACGTGACCGCTCCCAGGCCTGTATGTAGTGAGTGAGTTTTCCCCCCACCGGTCGGTGATCCGGGGGGGGGGGGGGGGGAGCTCCCAACGGTTGGCCGTCAGTACCTTCGAAAAGGGCGTCTGGTCCTGCCCCTGAAGGAACCCCTGCCTCTCGAGGAGGTTGATCCTGATCCCCTCCCTATTAGGGTGTGTGCTATTAGGGCTGCCCTTCGTTCTGTTTGTTTTGTGGAACGTTTTGCCTCGGAAGTCCTCCACTTGTTCCTCTTGGGGACGACCAGTTGCCATGGTTCTGCATGGTGGAACCACGGAGTAACTTGTTTGTCGAAAATTTCTTTTCTCCGCTGGAGTGGGGTTGAGACGCGTTCGGTGCAATGCTTACTGGATTGGACTTGTCCTTTAGTTCTGGGGCTAAGGAGAGTAGGTTACTGCCGAACAGTTCACTAGTTTTGTGGATAGGCAACAACCTTAGCTGCCCAGCGACGTCGACCGGTAGGTTCGTGGCCGATTCCAGTATGGCATCAGCTCTTTTACGGAAAACTACATTTAAAAGTAATCTTGTAAGCCACGTGAAGGAGTCCTTGTGGAAGGAAGAGGCTCTTTTCTGGATGTGCATATATTCTCGCACTTTCACATTGTTCCTAAGTTCAGGGTTCTCAAGAACAAGGGTCTTTAGACATTGTGTGGATGCGGAATAAGCAAGTTCACCTTGCGCGCTGGCCCTAATTCCGCACCGTAGCGAAAGCTCGTCGTCTTCGAAGTGGTGGAATGGGATCTGCAGGGACGTGGGGGTCTTTTAGAATAGAGTCCATTTCCTTAGCCGATCTCACCGTAATATACTCTGCTTCCTCGAAGGTTCTGTAACGTTTCCGGTAGGGTGCCCCTTTTCCCGACGCCTTGAAAAACGTTTTAACCATTTTTGGGTCATGTGGCGGAAGTGGTTTCCCGACGGAAATCATCTTCTCGAATTTCCGTGTATGGCTTTCACAGTTTAGGAGCTGGCGGAAGGCGAATGCGATTGAGGAAGGTGAATCTGTTCTTTTTTGCGGTTGCCATCGTTGATTAACGTCTCTAAGGGAGGGTCATCTTCATTAAGTGGTATCGGAGTGAATGTCTTACCGTATCTCGTAGATGCCAGGTTATTCAGTGTGGCTTCAGCAAAGGTACCCCAAGCAATGAATCCCGGGCTTTCCCCGAATGGGTCATTCTTGTCCTCGACTTCATTTGGTGGGTCTCCCCGTTCCTTCTCCTCCCCTTCCTCCTCATCAATTGCTTCACCGTGATCGTCGAATTCATTGAACGGTGGGAAGTTCGTTAAAATTGGTTCTCTTCGGACAATGTCGATCAGAGCTTGTACAAGCCCTCGTTTGGCACTGGGAGTGGTGTATATCTTTCAAATTTTTCTCCAAAGTTCGTTGGTAATCCAAATGACGGTACTACTGGTCAATTTCTTCCCGAGAATATTCATAATCCTCTTCTTCTTCATGTTGATCGAACTCGTGATGGTCTCACATTAGCGACTGGCGACTGGCGACCAGCGACTGTTGTCCTGCGTTTTCCAAAGGGGGCATTGCTGCCGGCGACTGGCAGCAGGAGTTCCCGTAGGTCTTTGGCGGCGACTGGCGACTGTTTGCGAGGTACTGATTTCTGTTGGTTGTACGCATAGCCTAGCTATAGTTGGTTCTTCCCAGCAAAGAATTTATTTATTTTATATTATTCATATCGTTGGTTAATATATCACCTGAAAGTAAATGTATTGTCCCCCAGTTCAGGAAAGAGCGATGGAAAAGCCTGGTCGGCAATTATGCACTATGTTTACCTGGAGAATGAAACATCCGGCTTATCGAGCGCTCTAGCCTGGTGGGGACTAACTTCCGGTTTAGAATGGAGCGAACGCTCACTCGCGTTCTGGGGTCGATGCAGGCAGCATGGGCTGCAAGCTGCAGTCATGTTTGTTTTAAGCCATGTGGTCAAGTGTTGTAATTTGAAACTTTTGAAATGTCACTGTTAAATAAACAGTTGAACTTTAAGTATTCTTCTGGAACTTCTTTTGCACGGTAACAGTAATTTGTAGGACTAGGAATTCGCTGGAGTAACGCAGACAATTTTCCTACAGTGGTAGCAGAGCGTGGTTTTGTGAAACGGACGTTTGTGCGACGTGCATGTTATTTTGCCGATAGTGTCGTCGTTCTTTTCAAGAAGGAGTCTTCCAGAATTCCGGTATGGTAACCTAACATTAACATTTTGGTGGGACCATTTAACGAGGGACAAATTTGTTCAGTTTTCCGTCGTAGCGAAAACCACCGTTATAACGAACTGGTTAGGCCTATCGTAACGAACGCTAGTCGTCCAGTCATAGCATTGGCAGCATTGGTTTTTGTGCTCGCAGCATTGAACTATTTTACTAACGGTGCTTCAAATAGAACTCGTTATGTTGCGTATTTTGTTAGTAGCAAAACCAAAACTTAAAATTAAATTAAACCAGTGACAAGAAACCACGTGGATTTTGACAACCCTCGCCATAACGACATCGACAGCGTTAGTCTGTCGCGAAGCTCAAATGCATTTCGACAAATGCAGGAAATATTCCAGTGCACTCATTAGTCATAGCAAAGTAATATATTTATGTAATATATTAGAACTTTATATATTTATACATATTTATGGAAATATATATTTATATGTGGTATTAGACATTGAGACAAATGAAGGTAGCTCTGTGGTGCGTCTTGTGTAGCGTAATTTTGTTCGCAAATATGACGAGTGACGGGGGCTCAATTGCAATTCCAAAATTAACTGTGAACAATTATGAATCTTGGAAAAACAATTGTCGTTTTCTACTCCAAGAAAAGGGGTTATGGTCGTTTGTGGACCAAACTGAACCGGCATTATCTGCTTCAGCCTCAGCAAAGGAGAAGGACAGAGAAGGACAGATACAATCATCGCAAGAGTAGGGCCATGGCAATAATATGCCTTAATGTTGAAACACGAATGCAGGATGTCATAGGAAACTTGTCTGATGCATATGAAGCGTGGGAAAAACTCAAAACTATTTTTGAACCAGTGTCTAGGGCTCGTGAGGCTAGACTTAGAAGTGAATTCTTTGCTTTACAGTTAGAACAGAATGAGCCCATGGCATTATTTTTGGCTCGAGTTGACAAAAAGGCAGCTGAATTAGCTGATATTAAGGCACCACGTACAGATACAGAAATTGCATTCCAATATTTAGGAAAATTGCCCGAAGAATATGAGTACACTGTCCAACAGATCTATCATTGGAAAGATGCAGATTTCATTCCTTCAAAGGTTAGGGAGCAACTTCTAGCAGAATACTCTAGATTAAAAATGAAGCAGCCTACTGCAACTGCATCAAATGTGATGGCTTCAGATGATCCCGAGTTCGCGAAAGCATTCGCTATGTTTCAAAAAGTGTATAAACGTGCGCCATCTCGTGAACAAGTAGGCTTACAATTTCGTCAAGGTGGAAACTCCACTCGTGCGTGCTTCAATTGTGGTGAAAAATCCCATATGGTTAGTGCCTGCCCTCATCTAACATCTCAAGCAAACGAGAAAACCCCAAGTAGCAGTAGAGGCAACCCTCGACGTGGTAGAAGTAGGGGAAGAAATAGAGGAGGTCCATCCAGCACTAACGACCGGGCCGGCAGTTTCTATGTTGGTATTGACGAGCAGATCAATTCTTCAGCAGTGTGTGTGGAAGATGCAGATTTTACCCCCAGTGCGCAGATTCTTGGAAAAGTAACACAAGGTGATCCCAATTGGTACCTGGATTCCGGTGCTACGCACCACATATGTACAAATAGAGATTGGTTTATTTCACTTGCAACAGTGCAAGATAAGCAAGTTTGCCTTGGTGAAGGCGCATCAAAAATTGTTGGTATCGGGCAAGTGACCATTCAAGTAAAAGTCGGTGATGTTACATGTACTATTGACTTACAAAATGTTTTGTATATTCCAACCTTTTGCAAAAATCTCATAAGTGTTGGTTGCATCGATAAGTCTCTTTATCACATTGACATTTTTCAGGGACATATGAGTGTGTATTTACATAATGCAAATGAATGCCTACTGTATGGCAAGCGAATTGCAAACAAGTTGTATTGTGTATGCAATGTTGTGTCTCATAAGGTCAAACCAAAACATGTGAATGGAGCTGTAGCTTGTACATCTGACTCGAGTAAGAATTCCTTTGGATTAAGTAAGAATCAAAAGGGGGACTTTAAACGAAGTAGTGAAGTCGATAAGATTAGAGTAGATGATAAAGTTAAACCCAATAAGTCAGTTTCAGTGGAAACCTGGCACTCTAGGTTTGGTCATCAGCATAATTTGGGCCTGATAAATTTACAAAACTCCAAGGTTGTACATGGAATACAAGTGGGAGTGAAGCCTAAATCTCTTCAGTGTGAGGTATGCAAGGTAACCAAATCGACTAGGGCTAGTTTTAAGGGTATTGATGCTATACAGAGTAAGAAGCCCCTCGAGCTCCTTCACATGGATGTTTGGGGACCAACCGCACGGTATCCTTGGGTAATTGTAGATATGTGCTTACTATAATTGATGATTATACTCGTTATGCATGGGTGTTTCCGATCGCTAAGAAAAGCGACGTATTTCATACTTTTGTTGATTTTCGTGCAAGAAGTGAAAGACAATTCAACCTCAAAATTGTAAATGTCCGCACGGACCGAGGTATGGAATTTTGTTCAGGTGAATTTTGTGATTATCTACGTAAGTTGGGTATAAGATACCAGCGAACCAATGCCTACTCACCAGCTATGAATGGAATCGCTGAGCGATTTAATCGCACGTTGATAGAAGGGGTACGTGCAATACTTCACGAGACGTCTCTGCCACGAAATCTTTGGGCAGAATTTGTATGTACATTCACCTACCTAAAGAATAGGTACCCTCACTCAAAATTAGGCTTTAAGGTCCCTTATACATTATTGTTTGATCGAGGTGTATCAGTCAGACATTTACGGAGACCTGGTGCAATGTGTTATGTACACTTCAATAAGCCAGGAAGGGATAAACTTGACGTTAAAGCATGGGAGGGGTATTCATTGGCTATGCAGTTGACACGGTAGGATATAGAGTGTGGAATCCCCAAACTAACATGATTGTTGAAACTAAACATGTAAAAGTAGATGAGGATAAGTTATGGGGAAAGGAGAAAAGGTCCTTGCAGTATAGGCCTAAGAGTGTTCTTAAACCCAGTGAAAGTGCAACTAAATTTAACTATGAAAAGGGAATTAGTTCTGGTACAGAGTCAGAATCAGATGGTAATTCTAGTGTAGAATCAGAAGCAGAAGATAAGACCGAGGGCCCAGTAACCATTGAAGAAGTTCCTCCACAGCCAATCATTCGTAGTAATAGTATAGGCTCATCCCCCAAATTGGCTCCTTTAGATTATAAGAATTGGAGAAGGGAAGAAGTAGTCCGTAAGACGGGGCAAATGGTAGGTAGGATAGATGTGTACTATCGCACCCCAGGTGGAATTACATTCCGCAGTGTTAATGATATCAAAAAGTATTGTGTAGAACGGGGATATCAGTTTGAACCAGTGTTCGATTTTAGGGGTAGACGAACACCTGATCCCGAAAATGTATCCACTAGTGAAAGGGATAGTCCTGTTGATTTTAGTGATGCAGAGGCTTACATGTGTATTGTTGAGCCAAGTAACTATGAGGAAGCCATTTCCTCTCCTCAAAAGTGTGAATGGAAAAGGTCCATGGAAGACGAAATTGCGTCTTTTAAGAAAAGAGGGGTATACAAAGAGGTTAATGTAACTAATGATATGAAAGTACTGGGATGTAAGTGGATTTACAAGGTAAAACAAAACACCGACGGAAGCGTTAAGCGTTTCCGCTCCCGACTAGTAGCTCAGGGGTTTCGTCAAGCAAGCGGTGTTGATTTTGATGAAGTATTCAGCCCAGTTGTAAATTTTGTTTTGGTTAGATTCTTTTATGTATTATTAGTATCCATTATGAAGTGGACAAATGTTCATTTGGATATCAAGTGTGCGTGCGTACCTTTATGGTACATTAGATTGCAAAACCTTCATGGAAATCCCTAAAGGATTCAAAACTGTATTTAACCATGGTAAGGTGTGGCTATTGCAAAAAGCCGTATATGGTCTTCACCAAAGTGGGAGACTATGGTGGGAAGAACTTGAAAAGACATTAGTGATGATAGGATTTTCTAAGTTCTTGGGACTTAACTGTGTTTATCATTTTGGTTTAGATGCAGTTTTATTATTTTATGTGGAAGATTTGCTTTTGTTTGCCAGAAACGAAACTATTAGAGCAAATATAGTAACGTTGCTTAAATCAAAATTCGAACTCACGTCTTTAGGAGAAGTAAAAAACCTATTAGGTGTTGAATTCCTAAAAGTTGATGGCAAGACAGTAATTCATCAACAGTCTTACATTTCTAAACTCGCAAAGAGGTATGATGTCGATGAAACGTGTAAGGTACGTGTACCAGTACCGGCTGGTACTTGTGTTCAAAAGAAGCGAGACGAAAATGAGACAAGTGTAAATTTCCCATACAGGTCACTTGTAGGAAGTTTGTTGTATGTAGCTTCTAGAACAAGGCCTGATATTCTGTTGAGTGTTATAATATTATCCTAATATAACAATGCCTTTACGCCCATTCATATTCGCTTGTTGTTGAACGTATTGCGATACTTAGTCAGTACGAAACATTATGCTATCGATCTTTCAAGTGTCACAGGATCAGAATTGTATGCATATGTGGATGCATCTTGGGCATCCGATAGAGACGACCGGCGTAGTTTCGGTGGGCACATTGTATTCTTGGGTAGTGTACCTATTTTGTGGGGCTGTAAGAAGCAGAGTATGGTGTGCCTCAGTATAATGGACGCAGAATTCATTGCAATGATTCCGGCAGTAAAAGAATTGCACTGGTTACACAGTGCATTGTCAAATTCAGTATTAGCACCATTGGCTACAACACCAAAATTGTACTGTGACTCACAATCTGCCATCCTTTACTAGGAATGAGGTAGAAAACTTAAGGTCAAAGCACATTGACATTAAATATATGTTTTTGAGGGATTGGCTACGAAAGCAATATTTCTGTTTGTATAAAGTACCGTCTGAACTAAATCTTGCAGACATGCTGACGAAATGGCTGAATAGGCTATGTTCAGCGGTGTTCTATAATTGTGACTCATAAGTAATGTTATAAATTCTGTAGCATTGTTTTTGCATGAGAAGAATGGGAGGGTGTGTTGGTTGTACGCATAGCCTAGCTATAGTTGGTTCTTCCCAGCAAAGAATTTATTTATTTTATATTATTCATATCGTTGGTTAATATATCACCTGAAAGTAAATGTATTGTCCCCCAGTTCAGGAAAGAGCGATGGAAAAGCCTGGTCGGCAATTATGCACTATGTTTGCCTGGAGAATGAAACATCCGGCTTATCGAGCGCTCTAGCCTGGTGGGGACTAACTTCCGGTTTAGAATGGAGCGAACGCTCACTCGCGTTCTGGGGTCGATGCAGGCAGCATGGGCTGCACGCTGCAGTCATGTTTGTTTTAAGCCATGTGGTCAAGTGTTGTAATTTGAAACTTTTGAAATGTCACTGTTAAATAAACAGTTGAACTTTAAGTATTCTTCTGGAACTTCTTTTGCACGGTAACAGTAATTTGTAGGACTAGGAATTCGCTGGAGTAACGCGGACAATTTTCCTACAATTTGCGACTGGCGTTTGCCTACATGGCGACTGGCGACAAGGGACTGTGAGCAGTCCCGTTTCATGTGCTTCAGACGCGTCTGCAACGTCCTTTAAATCCGACTGCACAAACGATGTAAGGAGACTATCGAGAGTATCGAAGTTACTGTCCGACGATCGAGTCTCATCCCCTTTCTTTCGCACATTTTT
>JAHWFP010081605.1:0-14897 GCA_023313725.1 Lithobius niger
AAAGTCCACCCAACCTAGGCCTACTTTATGGGACAAGACAGGGAGAACGGGTCGCATGGTCAAGCACGCTTGGGCACGTTATTTTCCAAACCCTCACCTCACCCCAGTTCTCCGACATTTTAAGTTAAAAGATATGCATAAAGTTTTTTTTTTTCGAAATTCAACGGGATATTACGTCATCAATTCCTTGCTGTCCCTCTTATAGGATGGGGTGGTAAGGTGTTTTTACAGCATAATACCAAACAGTAGCGTGCACAGGATAGGAAGGAGGGGGGGGGGGGGGGGGGGGAAATGCCCCCCCCCTTTTTTGGAAAAAAATTTTTTTTTTGCCTTTTTTGAAGAAAAAATTTGCCCGATTTTGCTTTTGTGCACTGACAAAGGCTGGTTGCAGCGAAGAGAAAGGGCCTAGAACCCTAAAAAGGGCAAAAAGTAAGCCAGGAAGGCCAAGAAAAGGGCCACAAATTAAACGTCACCAAAAAAAAAAAAAAAAAAGCCTGAGCGTGCCCTGTTACTGGAAGTTGCCCCTGCCCCAGGGACGGCGTCAGGGGAACCAACAGAGGGCACCTCTGTAAACAGAGTGGGCCAAGGATTTTTTTTCAAGGCATCCACATTAGGCATTTTTATTCCGTTCAATTCAATCTTAACGTAACCTCAGCTTCAATACAGTACAATTTGTTAGTAAAATAAGCCCCATAAACACACAAAATAAATTAGGGTACACATATATTGCAAAGTTGCTAAAAAAAATACATATACAATAAAATTAAATTAAAAAAAATTAAAAATTAAAGTTCTGTTTATTCATTTGATTTCAAGTTTAGCCTGAAAGTTTTTTTTTATTATTTTATTTTCTGGTGGTGACCTGAGTGTTGGGGTTGGGAGGGAGGGTCCACTCCTGGCGGCCATCACTGCCCTGCCCTCTCGGATGTCTGTACACACGCTACTGCAATCAAAAGAGTCTCTTTTCGATAAATAATCAATAAAGTTCCACTAACTTTTTTCACTGTTAACAAATTTTCCCACCTTCAGTCGATGGTAAAGTATTGAAGAAAATGGGCGCATGGCATATGGGAAACTAATATAAGGAGGTCTCTGTTGTAATAGAAGAATGGGGGGGGGGGGGGCAGAAACCCTTTGAAACTGAATGAAGGAAGTAGTTCTAAAGTATTCACACTGTCTAAGTAAATAGACAAGTAGAATCTAACAAAATTATTCCGCTTCGTACTGGGATAAACTTGACAGAAAGAGAAATTAAACTGGGTGAGGGAAAAAGGGAATTATCGAATAACCGTCCTTTTTAACTACTAAGGTTTTCTCGGGACGGACAGGGACACTTTTGCTAGGACATACCTAGGATCTTTCATGTATGCCACAATCGACATAAGCATGAGTGCATTCCGGGGCCCTTTTCTTCCAAAATGCTCAGTTAAGGGTGGGCCGTGCTGCTTCTGGTGTTAAGAGTGCTAAACTTCAGTAGGACAAAGAAGAATTCCCTTTAAAGAGTGGCGGACTTGTTTTGATAGTGTTATTTTCCTCCACGTGTACCAAGTATTACGCAGGTGAAGGCCGTAAGTCGGTGATTTTATACGAAAGTTCGTTGGCTCGAATCCCTGTCATTCTGAAACGCCACTTAGGTACGTCCTAGCCCCTCTCCGTCCCGAGATACCCTTCGCAGAAGAAGACGTGTTTCCTTTTTTCCTACGGAATACTCCTTTAAGAGCATGCCATTTCCGTCAAACGTTGAATGTCGATGGTCAGAATGCAATACTGTATTTGTTTTCTACCAATTATTTCTAGGGATTTCTAGCGATTACCATTATTTCTGGCCACCATTATTTCTAGCGATTAAAGTAAGTCGCCTTCTATCCTTGTACAATGAAGGATCGGCAGGAAGGACGCTCCGCCCGGCTCCTAGTACAACCTCCGCTGCAAACACGTCTCAGTTCGAGAAGGTCGCCCTAAATAGCTCCACCGAAAACCAGACCTTGCTGCGTCGCCGTGGCTCTTCTTGCAACCCTGCTTCAAACATAAAAGAAAAAAAAACCACGTTAACTCGTTAAAATCTACTTAATTCAGCTGACCTAACTTAACTGCAACAATATCAGCAGCAATAACACCAATTTACACGGAACCACCATTTAGTGGGGGTGCTAAGTAGGGAGTTCTGGTTTTCGGTGGTGCTAACTAACGTTCACCGTGCCTCAGACCTGCCGCGTCATTCCCTGCTTATATTTAATGAGATGCAGTTTTTTTCTTTTTTTTCGGGAGAGGGGTGGTTGTAGGGTGGGGGGGGGGAGCCATAGCACTTTTAAAAATAGTTACCGCAATTCAAAACCTTGTAACAGTCGTAGCTACACTAAGTAATAGTTATTGGTGAGAATCTCACCGTTTAACCCACGGCTGTGCGATGACCTGCCCGGCGAGACTATGCAAACATGTCGAGGGGCAGAAACCCTGAGACAGATTTACATAGTCGAGCCGGGCAACTCATCGCAGCCGTGGGTGGAAAATCGATAACCGTCAGATTCTCACCAATAAATAATTTATACCACGATTGGGACGTCAAACTAACTCGTATTTAATTAAAACGTGTTCGTGTTTTGTGAAAATTGCTTCAAGAAAACTGATCAACCAGTAGCTCGATATGAATGAAGGTCATCCCATTTTAGTTTGTGGAGGTGGAAGTGCGTGATAGACGGACGAGTCCTTTTTGGCTTAACTTTGTGGAGAGAGAGGGTGGGGGGTTAGACAGACGTGTCGGTGGTAAGGTTTCACACTGGAAGCTCGCTCGTGTTTATCGAAGCTGTTTGGAGCGAATAATTCGATATGTTAGGCAGCAGGGATAAAATGACATTGCTGGGTATTCGGGATAGGTAAGTAATTCATTTTGTACGTTTGTAGTTTGGGAATTGTTTCAAAAGTAAGGTAATAGACTAATAGGTGTATCGGTATGAATGAAGGTCATTCCATTTTAGTTTGTGGAGGTGGAGGGGAGGGGGAGTTAGACGGAGTCAATACTAAGTTATGGGCCAGACATGTGAGAGTTAGCAGGTATAAGATCTCATTCGGGATATTCCGGCAAATTAAGTAGGCTAATTCCTTTTGTACGTTTTTATTGCATTCCGTTTTTGGACGCTGTATTTGGTTGTTGGTGTGTGCGTTCCCGGTCGCGTAATCCGTAAGTGTCAAAAGTGTGGGTTATCAGGAAAAGTGTGGGGTAACTTGATAACCCACACTTTTGCAATGACGCTCACTTCCGTTCACGGTTAACGGGATTTAACCTTTGGAAATTTAGCATGGCGTTGAGTTAGCGTGACGTCACAGCCGTGGTATAAAATCAAATTTAACCTTACCTTAACCGATCATCAAAAAACGCATCTCGCTTTAATTGTTCGATAAAATGATAAGTGAGTAATGATGCCTTTTTAGCAGGCTTTTAAGTGTACGATTGCTACTTTTGGGTGACGCTATCCCACATGGAAGAGAAATGTATTGGATATATACTGCGGCCAAAATTGCATGTTTTAAATTTACTTTAAATATATTTTAAAACATACAATTTTGGCCGCAATCTAGTTATGCGACAGCCTTTGCTTCCCACCGTGTGTCGCGAAAAGGCCTTATTGATTTTTTACTGAATTTATTCAAAAATATAAGCATTAACAGGCGTTGTTCGAAGCAGGTTTCAGGGAGAACAAAGTAGGAAATAAATAAAGTAGGAAATAAATAAAAATTAATATGGAAAATAAACATTTTGGGGGAGAACCTAGCTAAACATAAGGGACCAGCCATTATTTATGTCTTTTTTGGAGGGAGGAAGGGGAGGGGGGGGGGAGAATTGAAAATGTGACCTCCAAATTTACGATGACAACCTCCTAAGACCCTGAAGAAAAAAACACCCCACATCCAAATTCCGGAAACAAACAAAACAATCAAACAGCACATAAAACGGCAGAATAACATTTGATGTAAGTGATGCATATTGACAGTATTACGGGCGACGGCAGTTAAGCGTCAGCATGTGCCATGCCGTTCACGGCCTCAACAATTCAACATCATGTGCAACATGAAAATACTCCATGGTGCAAAACCTTTAAAAAAGTGGGTGAAGAGAACTAGTCACCGGACGACACTAGAAATATTGTCAAAATCTTACGAGAAAGTCCAAGAAATCCACGACAACCCCTCAACGCCTTTCCCCCACCTGAGATAAATAATGACCGGCCGGTCCCTAAGGAATTTTAAACTTTTTAATTTTTTTTTATAGTTAGAAGTTAGCAACTTATTTGTGATGCAATACAATTTTTTTCATACAGTGATAATTTCTATTAATTTGCTGTCAGTTGGTGCGATTAACTTGGCGAATGTTTTGATGTGTTGATATCACTCCTTTGAAGGGCCGAACCAACCGGAACTTGGTGGTCCCTTTTACCGTTTTTGGTTTTTGATTATTTATTTCAAGGACCGCGTTTTTACAATTTACAGCAACAATGTACTAGACAACAATTAAGCGCTGACAACAATGAAATGTCATCTGCTTGGCTGCGACAGACTAGCATGTGTCTAAATAAAAATTGTTGTAAGAATGAACCAAATTTTACCTAAACTTTGAAGCAAGTCAAGTTTGTGGATAAAATGATTAAAAATATTAAAAATTAACAAAACGGCAGGTCCAATCTTACATTTTTTCAGCAACTGGTAATGAACAAGAAATACTTAAAAAAAAAGTAGGGACCCATAAGTAAAAAAAAAAAATGGGGAAAAAAGCAGGAAAAAAAGGAATGTTTCCAAAAAAGTAGGAAACATTAAAAAAAAAAAAGTAGGAATCGAGGACTCCTGCATGATAAACGCTATTAATTTTTACGGCAGAATATTGACTAAAATGCCCTTCTATCTAGCACACAGATATTTTCCCGCCGTCATAAACTTCGCGATTTCCTCACATCACGTAACACCGTATCATTATTACATTATCAGGTGTCTGACGCCTGACTCACCCAACGAACTACCTCTCTCATATCGCGGAATCACCGGAATGGAATATACCTGGTACGATTACAAACAAGTAGCTTTCCACGTAGTTCCAACGTGGATGCTATGTGGTGCAGCCTACGTAGGGAGGGAGGTGTGCGTACGTGCACTAGGACGCGTCGATACCACGAACTGTGCAGCCTGGAGCGGTGGGCGCTGGTTTGGTCGAGTGGCGCAGCAACATGGCGTACGTGACCGAGTAGGGGTAGCACTCCCGGCTCGGCGTTCGTCCTTCAATTACCCCCATTATGCGGCCGGACAGGAAGTAATTCACATGCATCGATTCAAAACAAACCAAACAATAAAGTTTTTTTTCGTCCACTATTTTTTATTCGTTACGTTTTCCATGAGTGATTTAATATTTGCAGTCGTATATCAACTCAACGAGCCTATCCGTCTCGTTAAGATCGTTCATGTGCAAAGTTGACGGTGTTTTGATGGGATTGTTTTTATTTTACTTGCGTGTGTGTTGGAGTGAGGAGTGGGGGCAGTACCAGTCGGGATAAGCGGTGTGAAATTCGGGGTAAAAAATTGAGTTAAAGGAAATGTCTCTTTTATTGTGGTCGTGGTAGTAGGTCGGTGGCAGAGCATAGCCTCTGTCGAATCCAGGAAAAACGGGCCGGGGAGGGGGGGAGGTCTGCGGAGATATGGTCTGCGGGGGAACAGCTACGGCGGGAGGGGGGGGGGAAGGTCCGGTAAAAAAAGAACAGGAGGAAAAAGGTAGGGTATGTGGGGAAAATATCTGGGGAAAAAAGCAGAAGGAAAACAAATACTGCAGAAAAACATACGTTTCTTGCTGAAACTCATTTGCCTGCTTGGTGAAGTTCGAGCCAAGGCATCTGACTTAACCTAACCTAACCGATCCTATAAAAAAAGGTCCAGGAAAAAAAAGCAGCACGAAAAATAAAGCTGTAGAAAAAAAAATACTTTTCCTACCGAAATTCTTTTGCCTGCTTGGTTAAATTCGAACCTAACTTGTAAAGAAACACAATACGAAAAAAAAAATATTGTTAAGTTTTGTCAATTGTGCAGTTAATTTTTCTCCACAGAAACGGCCCGGACCTATTTTCCTCGGATCTTTTCTTCCCCCTCCCCAACCGCACCTATTTCCGCGTGGACCCTTTTACCTCTGGACCTTTTTATCCTCAGACGTTTATTACCCTCGGACCTTTTGACTCTGCCCCCCTCCCCCCCCCCCCCCCCAAAAGGCCAAAAAAAAAAAAAAAAAAAAAAAAAAAGGGGAAAAAAACCGGTTAAAAAAAAGCGGGGGGGGGGGGGGGGGGGGGGGGGGGTGGCGAGGGGCGGCAGTGGGGAGGTAGTGTGTGTGTGTGTGTGGGGAGATATTATGAAAGTCGTTACCAGGTGGCAAGACAACCTGCCTAACGTGTAATAACCAAATCATTAGAAAATAGAAAAAAAAAAAGCAACAAAACACTTTTTGGGGGTTTCTGTTCGGCCTTTTCCCCCCATGTTTTATTCCGAGGCTTTTTTTATAATGGGCATGCATTCGGCGGTCACTGCAGTGCTTCCACTAACACGGAATATTTCCCTTTTTAGGGGAAAAATGCTTTTCAAAGGAAAAAAAATATTAAAAGGGAAAAAATGGGGAAATTCTGTGTTTTTATTTTCAAGTTGCAATTTTCTCTGGTGACTGATCACGATCTTCTCTCCATTCAGACCGACCATTTCGAAACTTGTACTCCAACAAACGTGTTAACATTTTGCAATATACATCCGTGCAGAAGAGGCAGTTAACCTGAAATAATTGATCGTTTTCGAGAAACGGACAGTCCAAACGTCCAGTGGGGTGGCGAAATCTCACGAGTGCACCAGGGCGAGAGTGATTTTGACACTCCACCAGAGACGTTTGGACTTTCCCGTTTCGAGCAAACAATCAATTATTTCAGGTTTACCGCCTATTTTCACGGATATGTGTTTTAATGGTAAGGTGTGACCAAATCATTAATACCAACCAAATCAACCTAACCTATCGACTTATTTGAGTTTTTAACAATTTTTATTTGTAATTTTATTCGAGAATCACAATGAATTAAAGAATGTTTGCATACGACTGATATGTAAATTTGTGAACGGAAACTTCCTGTCCACAGAAGTCACAGTAAGGGAGGGATTCCCCAGTCCCAGTCACCGAATTTTGAGTTTAAGGTAAAACCGTATTTTTTCCTACTTTAATAATTTAAAAAAAAGATTGAGTATCACATGCATTGTTTACCTGGGTCTCGTGGGTTTTTAGGCGTATTTCAAAGTGTCAGTAGCCTAGTTTTCGTACTGTCGGCACAAAAGGTTGCCGGGTTAGGCTTAGCTTGCGATATTTTTTTCCCGTGTTAGTACTATGGAATGGAAAATGTCAATTGCCGCAAACGTGCCTGTTTACGCTGGCGTGTGTTGGTGTGCTGGCTGGATTTGTGTTATGTATTTATGAAAAGTCGGCCATTAAGTCACGTGGTGGATTGGGGGTTATGTTGACCCCATAAACGTGTTGGGTTATCAAAAAAGTGTGGGTTATCAAAATTAACCCACGGTGACGTGTGTGGGTTTTCAAATTAACCGTATATAACGACTACACTTTAGCATTGGGATGTGTTAGCGTGATGTCACCACCGGGCATTAAAAATTCTTACCCAACCCCAATTTTCAATTTGGTTAATGTTTATTTCTCGCCTGTTGCTGGTTTATTAAGGCTACAATAAAAAAAAAACCAAGCGGCTACTGTGACTGCCCAGTCGCACCGGTCTTCTGTACAGTTCCCCCACTTCCATTGTTGAGGTGCACACCTCTATTACGCACTGCAACAGCTATCTGTATTATACCAATCTAAAAGCAGTAAAAGTAGCTTCTTTTCTCACTTCTACAGCGGCTCTCGCGCGTGGTGGCAGGGCTTCCTAGGGTTACCCAATACACGTGTGTTGTAGCATGTCTCGCTCGGCCGAGTAAGTGTGATTTTCAAAACTTATGCCTAGTGACTAATGTATTTGGAGGAGATGATTGGGAGAGAATGGGGAGGGAGCTGTAAGTACTTTGGAGCCCAATAAAACAAATAATAGAAAGCACTTAGAATTCTAAGTACGCAACTTTTGAAACGTTTTGAAAGATAATTTTTCGGATATATGACGTCGAATGACCTCTATCGTCTGTTTACACGCCTATGCTAAGTTGAAAGTGTCCCAGCCGTCTGAAAATTTTTCATGTAAGATTTTTAAACGCTTATAACTCGGGACCTACAGGCGATAGAATTACAAACTAATATGTAAATGAATGAAGGGTAAATAAATATACGGTAAGGAAAGTAGGGGTACATTACATAAGGATGCAAAATGTAAATTAAAAAGAAAATAAAGAGTACGTAGGGTTACAAAAAGGTACAAAATGTAAATGAAATAGTAAATAAAAATTAAAGTGTAAACAAATAAAGGGTAGACGAAAATAAGGGTACATAACGATATGAATCGACAGGCTAAAAAAGAAATATGTGGGTAGGGAAGAATACGAACAGGTATAAAATGGTACAGAAGGATACGAAAGAGTACACTCATAAGGGTACAAAAGTGTACGAAAGAGTACGTAAGAGTACAAAATGGCACAAACGGTTACAAAGGGCACAAACGAAATGTACGAACGAGTACAAAAGAGTACAACAGGGTACGAAAGAGAATATATATTAATACAAAAGGGTACGAAAGGGTGCATAAAGAGTACGAAAGGGTACTTGGCAAACTTTTGCTCAGTGGAATTAACTTGGTGAAGAGCTCTCCGTTTGATATCATGACTTCAAACGGCCGAAATGCTTGGCGGGAATTCAAATCAAGTTTTGTTTTGGGGAGATTTTATTTACGTGTCTAATGGTTGAATGCGGCAGTAAGGTTATAATAATAATAATAATAATAATAAATAATTTTACAGCAAAGAAACTGTATCGGAGGGCGAACGAAGAGCAACCTCCACTTACTCACAGTCCGAAATTACAAGGTAGTCCGAAGGTTTCATGTGGACTAAATACTATAGCAACATTGTAGTATCTGAAACCTTACAGGAAACCTTATTCGCGTTCCTTTTCCTGTTCAAGTGAACCACACCGTCCACATTCAACCTTACCTTGAACTTGTTCGTTTTTGTTTTCTAACTTCCTGCTCCTTTACCGTACAAAGTTGTTCTTCCTTGGTCTTTGTTAACAAATTTCGCTCGCTTTTGTTCGCTCATTAAGTGCAAATCTTTCCGCCTGCAAATCTCATTCAGCGCCTATTGTGTTTATTCGTAACTAGAATTTCCAGGCCAGCTACGCCGGATGTTTCACAAAACACCCCCCCTCCCTCCAATCCCTATGTTGCAAACGGTGCATCAAACACCATCCGTACGCCCAATTATTTCTGGCTGGCTAATAAACGCTGATTGAGTGAGCGAACCTTTCTGTGCATTTTTGCACGTTTTGAATATCTATCCGATTTTCACTTATCCTTTAATTTTATTCGTCCAGCATCGTTAAAACATTTTTTTTTCGCTGGCTAATATTACGGTGTGGTACATTAGGTTTCATTGTTTACAGAGGTTTTATTATTGCCTGCTTTTACTTTTAATTTACTACACGAGCCTACAGACCATCAGTCATACGCTCGACGCTAAAATCTATTATAGCCTGTCATTTGCAACACAGCAATGACGAGCCTCGTGCACCGTTGATTTAAAGTGACAGTTGGAGCTTAAAGTGATTGTTGGTTACTCGGGACATGGGACTTAGGGATCAGGGCTTAGAAGGTGTAGATATAGGAGAATTCATTGGCAACAAGGGTTCAAAGGGTTTAACGAGCGTTAACCACTGCTGGTCATTTGCCCGAAGCCCTAAGGACCTACGGCAACGGGAATTTTAACAGTAACATGGGACGCTGAGGTCAAACCACAAAATAAACTTATTCGTAATATTAACAATTCCTCAAAAAACACCAGAATTGTTGGCCTTCCATTAATGTTGGCATTTCTTTTCACGTTGCTGCAACGTGAAAGAAACTTTGAAATTGGCAACCGTTTAAAAATGTTCAGACTACGCCGTGTAGCTGGCTTTTATAAGAATTAGAAGGAACGAAACTATGCTACCTGTTAACCTGTTTACCTGTTAACTTTAATGTTAACTATCTATGTTAACTTATAACGATCTATTCTATTAACTATCTATTTCTCTCTTTTTAAATTGGCTAACAGCTTTTTAAGTCATCGTTCCCAACAAGTAATATTGAGCATACGCTTTCTACTACGGTCGGCGTAGTGTGCGGGGTCCTACAAGACTCGGTGCTTGGCCCTCTTCTGTTTTTGATATATGGTTAAATTTGCGATGACATCAAAATTGGGAAGGAATTGTTGGCAGCCAGACCCTCACATGCACTGGGCAAGAGATTGAGAATGTCTTTCTATGGTCAAAACATTGGCAGTTGCCATTATCTACCTCGAAATGCCAGTCCTACCATATTGAACCCGATCCCCGTTACTATTACTGTCTACTTGGGGGCGAAACTCTTCCTGTTGTCGAGGTAACCCAAAACTTCGGTATCTGGTTTCATCAGCCTCGAAGACATCCCTGCACTGTTCGAAGGTTAGAGCCATGGCATTGCGCCGCCGTTGCCAGTGGTAAACCGTTGCTTCATGTCAGGGAATCGTACGACTAAGGTATGGATGGGCATTCAAAGTTTTCGTTCGCCTAATTCTCGATATGCTACATCGGTTTGGTCACGTTACTTGGTGAAAGAAATCAACAGTGCAGTGAATATTTACCAAACCCTCCCAAGACTTCGAGATGTTGAGAATCTAGAATGGCTTTCCAGGGCAGGCCAGAAGCTGTTGGAACTTCGTCGACTGAGATTCGACTTTATTCTAACATATATACTATATACTGTACAACCTTATTTCGATCAATCTCTTTGACCTTTCCCTTCGTCTTCGTAATACCCAAGGTCATTCCTGGAAGCTGGCGGTCCGGGGTATTGGCTTGACTGTAGAAAAAAATTGTTTGCGGTCCAGGTCGTCCCGGTTTGGAATGCCCTTCGTTCAGGACTTTTTGCATGAACTCCGTAGGGAGTTACTTTCTGAAAACCTTACACCATTTCTTAAGTTGCCCCACACACAAAACTGTTCGGTATCAGCGGCTCACAACCCATCCGGCACCTTCTACTAACAGTCGTAAATAGTTATTAATATTATTGTTATATATAGGGTGTCCACAAAATAACTCCTTGATTATAAAAATTCATAACTTCTTTAAAAAAAAGGCCAATTCACATGCGGATTGCACTGAATGGTAGGAAAACTCTCCAAGTTTTTTTTGTAGTAGCGTCATTGCCAAAGATGGCAGTAACAGCGCTTCAGCATGACGTCATAAAGAAAATGGCGTCTCCCATTGAGAAAGCGCTACGTGTTATGTGGCTGGTTGAAACCAATTCGCCAATCACAGTACAAAGATGTTTCCGAATGTGTATGGAAGGGAACCAACAGATGTTACATCCACAAAGAAGTGGTTAAGAAAGTTTCTTGTAACAGGGTCTGTGTGTAAAGGCACACAAAGCTCGGGTGAAAGTTTGGAGGAAATCCGTGCAGCTTTCCGACATATAGTCCATCCAAATCGGTAAAACGAGCATCACATAAGCTACAAATGCAAGGTCGACGGTAAACAAAGTGCTACACAAACAACATTGATACTTGTCGCTCACGTGATGCACGTTTTACCGATTTTGATGGACCATGCGGATAGCATGCCTGCACGGATTTCCTCCACACCTTCGCCTGAGTCTTGTACCTTTACACACAGACCTGTTCCAAGAAACGGTTAACCATCCCATTATGGATGAATATCTGGGGGTTCTCGTCCATATATCGTTCGGACACGTCTTTGTAGTGTGATTGGCGAATTGGTTTCGACCTGCCACACCACACATTGGCTTCCTCAATGGGACGCGCCATTTTCTTTATGACGTCATGCTGAAGCGCTGTTAATGCCGGTCATTGAAAAAAGACGGATGCAAACTTATCTACGTTGCCTTTGGGACTTGTATGTCAGGCTGACTGATCGAGCAATCGAACCCAAGACCTTTGAAATCAAAGGCCGAGGTCCTATCCCCTGGGCCGTGTCAGTATGGCTCAACGGTAGGACCTCGGCCTTTGATTTCAAAGGTCGTGGATTCGATTCCCCGCTCAGGCAGTCTGACATATAAGTCCAAAAGGCAACGTAAATAGGTTTGCATCCGTTTTTATTTAACCCCATCTTGAGCCATTGACTTTGCCGTCCTGTATAACCAATGCCGATCATTGGCAATGACCCTACTACCAAAAAATTTGGAGAGTTTTCGTACCTTTCAGAGCAAACCGCATGTCAAATGGCCTTTTTTTTTCTTTAAAGAAGTTATGAATTTTTGTAATCTGGGAGTTATTTTGTGGACACCCTGTATTATTATTACATAAAACAACAAGACATAACCTGGTTAGGTTAAAAAAAAATTCTAGTTAAATAATACGAAATCTAAATGCCCTCCTTCACGGTAGGCTGCTACTGAAGAAGTGAAGCTCTGGTGCTGGGACTTCTCTTTTTATACCCAGAGGTTGCTGAGTTTGTAGCTTCTATACCACGAGCCAAGGCTGTTTGCCGTGATGTCATCGTGAGTCAGCCAATAACGAGCGAGAATAGCGGCTCTTTGACCGTCTGAGTGGACTAGCCGAGTCACATGATCTGCGCGCCACAGCAAACAGCCTTGGCGCGTGGTGTTCCTTGGCTTCATGACCTGGAAGCTTCTGGATTCTTCTGGGTTCAGGAAGTATATTTCACCCATGTCTGGCAGCGACTTCCTGGTGTGATGTATCACAATGGCATCTTCCTGTTCATGATGTCACTGGTGACATACCTGTGACTGAATGGCCAAAAAACTCCCACTTGAGGAAAGGACTCATCTAGAACATTAATAAAAAAAAAACCCACTTGATTTACTAGTCAGGAGTGTTTGTCGTGGTACGGGGTACGGCTTGGTTAATACGTCTGTGAACTGTGATGGGCTAGGAACTACTTGATATAGACCTGCCCATTTACAATTTTTTCACGAACGTGATGGTATGGAATGATAGCATGAGCCCAAGCACTTTAAAAATTGGTGAAAACTGTGATGAGTGATGCTTCTGATACTAAAAGTCTTGTCTCTTGCGTCCAAAGGCTTTCTTCTATCTGCTGGGTAGATTGTTTTGGGTAGGTAGCCTACCGATTTCAATCCGAGCAATGGTCATCTGGTTTGGTTTTTGGACAAATGTGTATTTAGTGCTTGATTTAACAATATGGCCAAACATTGGCGTAGTGGAATTACTCCTACTGTTTTAACGTCGTTGGCCCAATGTTGGCTAACTAGTGTCAGCAGGATCGGATTACAAACGCTAACGTTGAGCGTACAAATTGATGCTCAGACATTGGCCAACAAGACAAAATTACAAACAAAAACGTCAAATGGCCGTAAAAAAGGGGGTTATATGATTGAAGTTTCACTTTACTTGTTATAATGTACACGGATAAAAATTGATGATTTTTAATTGATGAAATAATCAAATGTAGTATTGAGAAAATTGCATCTGTTTAAGTGCGGTTGTGCTTAACGTAAAATATATGATCGGTAAAGCTCAATAGCACTTAAACAGATGCAATTTTCTCAATACTGCATTTGATTATTTCAATTAAAAGTCATCAATTTTGATCCGTGCACATTTTAACAAGTAAAGTGTAACTTCAATCACATAAGCCCCTTTGTTACGACACACTTGACGTTTTTGCTGTTATCCGTGCACCTTTTTTTACGGCTATGGCGTCGTGCTACATAAGTTTATGCATGCAATCGATTGTTGCTGGCCACTTTGAAACAATTTCACTCAGTTCTGAAAGCCTGCATCTGCGAAATAAATACGCAATTCTATCGTTTCTAGCAGGGCGAGGGATACTGGAAAATTGCATAATTGGAAGAACGTATACCGTATTTCAGTATAACGGAAAGTCGTCTAACTGGAAATTCGTATAATGGAAAATCGTCTTACAGGAAATTCGTATAATAATAATAATAATAAACTTTATTGTAGCACGGGAAAGTACAAAGATCGACAAATTCAAGAATAAAAATTGATTGTGCCACAAAGGGCGAGGTTTAGGCACTGGGCCCATTCTTACACCTAACCCAATAATGGAAAATCCTCTAATGTCCCTGCCTCGCAAGCGCTGCCGCGCTCGCTGCGGCTATACATGTAACATCAGAAAACGCAGTTAGACGTTTATCCATTATATACGATTATCCATTACACGATATTCCGTTTAGATGATTTTCCATTAGACGATATTCCGTTTAGACGATTTTCCAGATTTTTTATTTATGCTGATATTAGACAATTATCCCATTAGACGATTTTCCAGTTAGACGTTCGTCCGACGCCCCATTTCTAGCTGCAAAATAAGGTTGGGTAAAAACGATAGCCCGACTAATTGTTTAACCGTTGGCAATGTAATGTTGGACCCCAACTGCTGGCCAACAAATCATTGTTAAATGGGATGCATGTTAGCAAAACTGAAAATTGAGTCGCTGTTTTGTTTGCTATACTGCTTGATGTTTTAAAAACGTGACCTCGGGAATCCGGAAACAGACACTGGGGCAAGTAAAAGTCAGTTTCCGGGGGTCCAGGACTAATGTAGAGGAAATTACAGCGTTTCACAGCCCCCCTACCTCACACACACAACCACCATACGTCAGTCCCCGGCTTCGGAAATAATTTCCTGCGTTTAATTGTCAAAATTGGTTGGCAAAATGTGGATGTTGATTTGCCGGAAATCGAAGTTTCTTACCCTTCCAAAC